>CM076571.1:48584130-48852537 GCA_034641835.2 Pinus albicaulis
CATTATGTTAGGGTCCTGTGATTTGGCAGATTGGTAAGCCAAATGACAGGGTAACATCAAACCAACTTTGGAGCCCAAGGACCTAGCCTTCCTGGACTCAGAGAGGGCTCTCTCTATTTGTGCAAAGGATGTAAACTTGTTTGCTTTCTATGTTTCTGATTTTAGGCTAGTTGTTAAGTATGTTTTGGTTTGTTTTAGGTTTCTGAGGGAAGAACTGATCAAAGGATAAATAGATAACAAGATATCAGATCAACTGGGCTATGGGTTCGATAAGGTCGACTTTACAGCCCTCCGTCAGAGATCATTTCTCTTATTGCATTTCATTGTTTAGGTGTCTCATTCCGCTCATTCATCTACATTCCATTAGGGGCATGCCATCGACTAACGAAAGGGTTTGGTTTTTCTTGTTTCCCTCATGTTTGTACCTGCTGGGTTGGTTAAAATTTGTCCAAAATCATCAAAGTTCATTTCAAGTCATTTGCAGTAATAGATGTCATTTTGGTCAAAAAGAGTCATTTAGTTTCTGAGTCTAGGGTTTAGTCTTCTGAGATGTTAAATAATGCCCGCAGGCCATGAGGAGTGTTAGTATGAATCCTTTCTCGAAGTGTACGAAAAAGGACCACTTTAGCTACGCATAACTAATAGCCCTAACAACAAAAGTGGCTGCCAATATCTTCATATCTGCAGTTAGTTGAACATAAAAGAGCTGCAAAAACCAGATCTATGCATGGAAAGACATTAAGCAGAAGAAATAAGGGTTTGATCCATATACCAATAGACAAGACAAGAACAATTTTTGAAACAATTTTTATATTAATTGGGCACCTGGGAGGAAAAGAAGAAGGCATATCCAATTCTCCTCAGTGGGATGGGTTCTTGGAAGTCCTCAGCACTTCAGATCTAAGATTTCTCTCTCTTGTTGGTGTAAAAAACCTACACAAAGAATAGAACTCAAAGGGAGTCATTACCGCAAATGGTAGAAAAGAGTGACTAAGTGTATAGATCCAGAGTGATCTAATAGGCAACAAAAGGTGAAGAATGGTAGGAAATCCCTCCTATTTATAACAAAATATTGGGTCATTCTAACATCTGCATGGGTTAACCAGATTCGTATCCACTTTTTATGGAATATTTTATTATATTTGTTGGATGGAAAAGGCTCGACTTGGGTCAAATCCTCACTTAGTCAAAAATAAATAAATAAATGATTTATTTATCCTTTTAAAGAAGTTAGAAGATAATCAAATAAATAAATGATTTATTTATCCTTTTAAGGAAGTGGTTGGGATATAATCAAATAAATAATGATTTATTTAATTAATAATGGTTGATTTGGTCATATTTAACAAGGAATATTATTTAAATAATTATTCCTAGAAAATAATAAGATAACTATGGGTGTATCTCATTAATTTCTTTGTTTTGGGGTTAAACATGACTGGGAATAATAATTAAATTATGGTTTAATTAAGTATTCCATGAGGAAAAATCAAACAAATATAGGTTTGTTTAATATTTCCTTTCATCGCTTCTTTGTTTGGACCATAAATAACCTAATAAATGTGGTTTATTAAGTTATTTAACATAGGAAGGCAATTTTACTTAGGGTAAAATTGGCCCTACATGGTGTTTACATGGTGTACTGGGTCCATCTAATGATAATAGGTTAGATGACCAAAAAACGTGTAACAAGGAATGTAATAAGTTTTCACTTCAAAATTTTTATCATCAAACATGCTCAAGGACATTTCTTGTTCAAAACTCTGTTTTGAATAAGAAATTGTCGAATTTATTTTTTGTAATAATTTGTATTTTTCCACCATGATTGTATTTCATCATGCGAACTCTGGTCCTCCTTTGCCAAGGATCAACGCCAACAGCCCTGCAAAAAATCAACCAATTTCATCATTCAGAGCTCAGAAAATCAATGAGGAAACAAAAGACAGAGGTTGAATTAAATGAAAAGTGCCAAAGGTAAAAAAACATTACAAACTGGGTTTTGAAGAAGTAAAAATCAAAGCTATCTCTTTTCAAGATATTTCTCAAGGTTTTTATATTCATTTCCAACAAGTTTCATTCAGAAAATCTCATAGAGAAAACGAATTTGAAAGTTGGGGAGCAAATTGTGATTGAGAGAGGCCATGACTGTGTGTGAAAATTGCACGTGGCGCATAGGAAAGAGGCGCGGCGCATTGGGCTGAAGTTGACAGTGTATTTTTCCACAGGCGCGGCGCACCCAAAGGCCGCAGCGCATTGGATCTACGCGCGGCGCATAGAGCCCTAAGGCTGAAATTCATATCCGCCTCACAAAAATTTAATTTGTTTCGGTGCAATTTTATCCAAGTAAGTTTGTCAAAGCCTGTTTAATGATTTTTGGCTATGGTACTGTGGTTTAGAAGTAAAGAATTGAGTGGTGAAATGTAAACCCCACGTTTATACCAAAATCTGTTCCATAGGGTTTGAAGAGAGGTGATTGTAATTTGAAATTGGGTGTTAAAGCTTGAACTTGTCAAAACACTCTCATTCTATTGACATTTGTGCTCTTGTCACTGTTATTATCATATCATTGTTCTCGCTGCTATTATCATATCACAGTCCCTTTCCCATTTCCACTGTCCTATATCCCTTTTACATCCTCAAAACCCTATCATCCGCCATGATTTCCCTCTTATCCTATCACTGCTGAAATCCTAATCTCTATAACATTCAAAGGCTGCCTTTATGTCTTTGTATATTGTCATTTCATTAACCTTTGTTCCTAAAAACTACCCTCATTATTATCACCCATTCCCATCACCTATAAACCCCAAATCCCTAACTTCCTCAAACAGTGGCTATCTTCACACTTGAAACTCATTTGACAGTCCTTTTCCCATTGTGATTTTTCTTATAGCACCTTGATATATACGTGACACATTTGGCATTGAAACAAATACACCAATTGCTTGTTTTCTAACCAACCAAGCATACAGTTGACAAACACATTTCAGCACCATGTCAGAGACAGATTCACCCTATGAGCAGGGATATGAGCAAGACAATGATTCATCAACCGCAGAGCTAAATGTGCCAAGGAGATCTCATAAAAGTGGCAGGCATGTCAGGGAAGAGCCCACTTCTTTGACCCAATTGCAGGCTTGCCCGCTTGCAATGGATTGTTTTCAGCGTCAGTCATGCTTCCAGTATTGTGAGATGATTTCCCGAACTCAGCATCATCATGAGTTAGCTCGCCTATTTGTCCTACATTTGCATAATGGTCATGTAAATCTTGCTGGAGTGAACTTCACTTTGACACCAGAGACTATTTCTGAGGCGACCGGGATACCGAACATTGGTGAGGAGTGGAATAAGAGACAGCAGCTGGATAGAGCATATTATGAACCTTACATCAGGCCTGGATATTTGAGGTAGTTGAGCAGAGTATTCCCGTTCCGGTTTCTGAAGGAGTCCTATGCGCCATTAATGAAACTCATCATTAGATACTTCAGCTGTGAGGGTAGATTCTCGCGCCTTTATGCATATCATATCAGACTTTTGATGCATTTCACGAGGGTGCGACTGATGAATATTCCATACTTCATGTGCCAAAACATAGAGCGGATGACTATCCTAGTGTAGAAGAAGACTCCAGAGCAGCAACATAACAACATTTATCACTATGCGCTCATCAAAATCATTGTGGTACATCAGCTTGGATTGCAGGGCATCACATGGGATGAGTTCATTTCCCGTGACTTCTTTGCAGCCCCCCAGCCTCCTCCCGAGATTGTTCATGATGAGGCAGAGCCTTCACATCAGTTTGAGGTTCCTAAGACTGAGCCTATCAGTGCTCCAGTGTGTGTGACATATCAGAGAGGCCACAGAGCCTTATTTGCAGCAGCACAACGAGTACTATCTCCACCAGGGGTGGAAGGGGTCTCGTTATCTTCATCAGCAGCGCGAGTACTATCTCCACATGGCGTGGAAGGGGTATCTCCTTCTACATCAGCACAGGTACAGGACAGAGGCAAGAAGCCTATGCACGATGAGGGCCCCTCGAGAGGCCAAGATACTGATTTCACTTTGATCGATGTTGATGCGAGCTCTCCTAGCTCAAAGCTGAAGGAGATCATCCAGGAACAAAAGGCTGAGATTGATAATTTGACCGTGAAGTTGCAGAGATCTCAGTGGGTTATAGATTATTTGGAGCAGCGTAATAAACAACTGGAGGATCAACAGACGCTCATAGAGTTGCGGCAGATCCTTGAAGACCGTGCATTGGCCCGGAAGAGACTAGGTGACATGATACCATTTGAGCGAGAGACTTGCCTTACGCATGTCAAAATTCATCAGGAGAAGCTCTTGGCGAAGGCCAATAGGGAAAAATACATGCTCAGACATATGAAAAACCACTATTGGGCCCGCACACACGTTTGCAGAGCAAAAATGAAGATCCTGAAGGCAAGGCTGAGAAAAGCGCTGAAACGTCGGAAAAGGCCGGATCCACTCCGAATCTTGGCCGAAGCTTCCTTGGCTGAGCATGAGACATGATGGGAGACCTTCACTCCAAATTTCAGAAAATTTGGAGAAGATTTTGTCATTTTGAAAATTTTGGTTGCAAAACAGGTTTTTCCGCCCGACGCGTCGCGCCACCCGACGCGCGCTTATGATTGGGACATCTTCTGGAGGAAAAATTTGCATTTTTGGGTTTTTCATGATATATTATGTATTTTCAGGAATGGCCGAAGCATTTCATCAAATTCTGGGCTGCCTAAAGGGCCAAAAACACCTTGAAAATGGCCTTTCTGCCACTTTTTGCACCAGCAGGAACCAGTCTTGGGAGATTGCAGTTTTGGAGGGGCAAATGACATCCAAATTGAAACATTCCACTTGGGTTGGATATCAAACATCCAGGACTTTCTAGAGAGCTATCATGAGCTCAATTTGGACTTTGAGAAGTGCCTCAAAAACAGGTTCAAAGTGGCGCGATGCATAGAGAATTTGGGCGCGGCGCATAGAGGAATTTTTCCCAAATTTCACTTTTCAGCTCAGAAATTCGGCCAGTTTGACTAGTTTTACTTTTTCATGTGATGATTGATCTATATTGATGTAATTTGGTAACTATGATGTAAATTTGGCATGTTTTTACTTGTTCTAGAGGATTCATTCACTAAAAAGTGAAAATTAAGTGAATGGATTAGTTTCCTAGCATATAGAGGCAAGTTGTTTGGTTACCTAGATTTTAGCTCCATGTTTAGAATTGGTTGAAATAGCTCCTAGAAGGATGATCTCGACCCCTAGAGGCATGGGAAGGGGTTAGGATGGTCTATATATTGTATTTTCTGAGACATTTTCAAGGTTGGATACTTGGGAAAAGTTTGGCACCTCATTGTATATTCTTTTCAGATTTTTGGCAAAGGAAAGACCAGAGTTTTGCAGCACTTGTTGGGATCCTTGTGGCTTCTGAGTTTTGATGATGTTCTTCTCATGTTATTGTAAGTTTCATTAATGTTATATGTATGCCATTTCCCCTTCTCTATGCTTCTGAATTAAACAAATGAGTATTTGAGGTAGAATTCATTGATTTGTTGGTGCTCTGCCTTAGACTTTTGTTTAATTTTACATGTTTTCATCATTTTGAAGAGGATCCTTGTACTCTCTTGCTCTCTTCAGCTCCTCAGCAGTCTTTCCATCCATTCACTCGATCTAAGACATCAAAGCCATTTCCTACCCTGCCCCAACTTGAAATCTGCAAGATTTGGCCTCATCCCGAAGCCCAAAATTGTTTTTCCCTTTTTCCAACAAAAACCCCAAGAATCAAAATCAAACCCTCCTATTTGTTTATCTAGCCTAAGATCAGTTGTTATTTCAGTCATCTCAAGCCCCTTTGAATATTTTCATTGAGATTGACCCGGAGAGAGCCCTCTCCTGTCCTCGTAGGGCTAGCTACGAGGCTGAGCGTGGTTTGGTGTTGTCCTTCTTCTGCCTTATTTCAGCCTGAGGTGGATTTGGGAACTAACAGGGTCGATAAGGTCGAGACTGCCTGAAAGGGTGGAGAAGGTATATTGCAAGGCCGATTTGGTCGAGGTACAATGGATTCTTTTAGGTGGAATGTGTTAGGGTCCTGTGATTTGGCTGATTGGCAAGCCAAATGACAGTGTAACATCAAACCAATCTTTGGAGCCCAAGGACCTAGCCTTCCTAGACTCAGAGAGGGCTCTCTCTATGTGTGTAAGGGATATCTGTTTGTTTGCTTATTGTGTTCTGATTTTAGGCTAGTTATGAAGTAATTTTTTTGGTTTTGATTTTTTAGGTTGTGAGGGATGAAACTAATGAAAGATATAAGATAGGTAAAAAGATGTCAGATCAACTGGGCTATGGGGTAGAAAAGGTCAAGAAAGTTGTAAGACGGCGATGCAAGGTTGTTGAAGGGCCGATTTGATTCAAGGTAGAAAGGATCTTTGGGCAAAATGGAGTAAATGGACATCAAGTTCGTGAACAACAAAGAGTTTCAAGCATAACTAGTTTAATAGCAGACATAAACATGATAGGGAAAACCATTAATCATGCAAAATGTAACTACAAGCTAATCAATACATAGAAATAAACATTCAATGCATAGAAGTATATGACCCTGTAACTTTGGGAAACGGCTATAAGACTTTGGGGAAAACACTTAAGACAGACAAACAACTTAACTTAATATGCCGGAATGCCTAAACACGGTACTTCAAGTTATTCGGCACTTTCAACAATGATATTTGCATAGTTTTAGGCAAAGGGCTAGATCGGAACTAGGCCTCCTTGGTTCAAACAAAATGATAATCTAATCAGTCAAAGAGAAATTTCATGGATGGAACTATAACTAGTCATAGGTAAGCAGGGTGTACCGTAAATCATACTTAGCATGCATAAAACTATGAATGAAATAAGCAACAATATCCTCAAGTTATTAAAGAGCAGTTAAGAATTCTTTAATGTAACTAAGGAAGAGGAAAACATGAAAGCTATGAAGAAATAGGAAATTTGAGGTGCCTCCAAGCGCATATCTCAAATTTGTTCTCTACTGATATATAGCAAGCAAGAAACATGTATTCATGAATGAAAACTAGAAGACAACAACAAAGCAAGAGACACTATACCATTCTACCAAGTCATGGAATCCAACAACAATCCTTCTTCATTCATCCAAGAGCATCCAAGAGGCAATCCAAAAGCATAAGACAAGAATTTCTTCCAAAGCTTATATGAACATATATTTCTTCTCTTCTCAAGTTCAGTCTTGTTTTACAATGAAATCCTTTGGAATATATAGGCTTAAGTGAGGAAAACCTCATGGTTGAACTTGCCATCCTATTGGCCTAATCAAAATATCTAATCTTGTCCTTGAGGCTTTGCAAAGCCCAAGGCACAAAAGATCTCATAAAATATCTAAAAAATGCTAAAAAAGAGAAAATAATTGACTTTTCCTTACTTCTCATGTGCAAAAATAGCTAAACGCACATGAGGAAATATCAGTTTTTAAAGGTTCAAAAATTACAAAAATATTCAAAATTTACATCAGCAAAAGGTCCCCTGACTTTCCAGCAACATTTGGAAGCCTTCCCGATGTCGAAATGAGGCTCATGATAGCTTGTTGGAAAGCTCTGAGTGTTTAATTTCTGGAAAAACTTGAATTTTCCCAATCTGAAGCCTGGAAGTCCTCCAAACAGAGGCTTGTGTGTAAAAAACCAAAAATTACAGTTTGCTGATAGACCGGGCAGAGTGTGAAAAAAGCGAGCATTTTTCGCCACTTTGGGGGAGCAAATGATCTCCGAATGTCCTGAAAATATCTGAGTGTGTGCTCCTGAAATTATGGCATCCAATGATACCATTCTCCTCCTTTGACGAATCCCCAAACTGAAATGGCAAACTTCATGAGTTTTGACCGAAAACTCAAAAATGCCAAAAAACCAAAGTATGTCAAAATTTGCCCAAAATCGGTGTGTATGACCCTCAAGGGTTCTTAGCAACATGTTTTGAAGCAGAAGCCAAAATATGAAGTCTTGATGTGTCTTTCTTCACTTTCCATGCCGGGCGCTTCCGTTTAGCCTCCTTTAGATTTTCTTGGGCAGCCTTTAACTTGCGACAGGCAAACTGATTTAACTTTTTGTAATGCCTCGTCATTCTCCTTTGTAGCTCTAGATCCCTGTTTTCCCTCTCCAACTTCTTCTCTAAATGGTCAGTGATTCTTTCAAGCCACGCCTCCTTATTGTTTTCTATCTCCTATTCAAACAGTGCTGTGAGAGGGGTGGATTGGAAAAGGGCATTTTCCTCCTCTTTTTGTTTCTCAAGGGCTCTTTTAAGACCTATGGTTTTAGGCCTTTTTCGCCTAGACTGGTCATCTTCTTCACTTTCATCAAAATTTCCTATGAGCTCATCTATCCTTGCTTGGGCTTTGGAGGCCTCTTTCTTGTACTTAGTCACCCTTGTCTCATGGATAGCCATATGGACACTCATTTGCCTGTTTTGGATTTCTAGAAAATGATTGAAATTACTTGCCCTATGAAGATCACATTGCAATGCATCAATTTCTCTCTCTCTTTGGATCAAAAGGTTTTCTATAATGTGGGCCTCATTATCACTGTCATCACTTGGAATTGGGACGGCATCTAATGCACTTCCATGCTCATGACCTTCTTCTACCTCAGATTTTGATAACACCCTCGAATGAAAATGATAGCTTACCCACTGATTCTGCTTTATGGAACTGAAAAGGTTAAACACTGTTTTTTTTGTCCTTTTAACAACAGAGGAGATTTCTAGAAAGTCACCAAAGGTCATCTAATGATCACTGTGTAAGAAAAATGACCCACTATTTTTCCCTTTAAGCCCTATGCTCCTATCTTTCATCATAGTTTGAGGGCAGTTACAATAGCTTTTCAATGCAATAAAACCTACAAGCCTTTAATGCTTCATCTCTAGCCAATGGAAACACAGCATTTTTCGTTTTCACACCAAACTCGAAACTGTGGTTTTTTAACCCTTTGCACCACTTAACAGTTTTTGAAAAACTTAAGGGAGGCAGCAGAAATACCTTGAGACTTGATGATGGTGCTCCTTTAAGGACTTTGGGCCATTTTTAACTTGTTTTGGAGGTGCTTGAGCCGTCAACAGATGCGTGGCACTTTCGTGAAGAAGAACGCCGCGCGGAGGTAGATGTCGGGTCACTGTCGGGCCGACAGGACCAAAGGCTATAGGTGCGCCGCGCGCACCTATAGGCGCACTGCGCAGCCTTGTAACCCTTTGCAATTTTCGGGCTCAAACACGCCGCGCAACGTTACAAGCGCGCCGCGCAATTTTTTTACCTTTGAAAACTCTATTTTTCTGCTTGAAACTCCTTTCTCTGGTCTCGAGGGTAGCAAGAGGATGTATTTCTCATGATTTGGAGTTTGAAAAAATGAATGTGCCACGGTCCTTGACCCTTTAGAGAGCAACAATCCAACGGTCCTTTCACATTTGATTTGGAGAGGGTTTTTTCAAAAAATTTGAAAAGGCCTTTGTTTTTAAATCAAAATTTGAAAACTCTTATTTCAAAGCTCTCAACACACAAACTGATGTCCTTTATTTGGATATGTATCATAGTGGCAAAAACCACTTGTTAATAAGCGAGACCCCCTTTAACCCTTATGAGAAATTGAAATTTTGACTACTTCTAATTTAGAGAGTAAAAGGGTCCTCCTTTTTTATATTGTAATTTCAAACTTCTTTCCCACCTATTATTTTTGTATTCCTCATCTGTTGTAACTTGTGTTATGGGAGCTCCCTTTTGACTGTGGATAAGAACTTTGTTGGTCACTGTAAGTGAAAACCTTGTGTTACAAAAGGTCATCCAACCCTCTTTTTGAAGAGCAGCCTATTCAGAGCCTTTGCCATATGCCATGGCCTCTTTTTACTCTTTTGACTATCTGCCTTCACTTTTCTCCAATGATAATGAACCTGTCAGTTTATAGGTTTTTCCCTATGATTCAAAGGTAATGAAAAATCCTGCAGACCTTTTAGAACCCACTGCTTTACCTCTATTCAAAATGTAACAGTAGAGCACCTTGACTTGTTTTCTTCATAGAGAGAAAAGATCTGCCCTTTGGTATCTTTGACATATTTTTCATAGTGAAGGGTCCTTCCCTTTTTTAGAGTGGCACGCTCACATTACTTTGACTAGGTTCCAAGACCTGAAAACATGTCATGATCTTTGTGCATATTTAGGAACTTGTAAACCTATTTGCAATGCCCTTTTTGCTGAGGAAGAAGTTGAACTGTCACCTCAATATCCCTCTTATACTTCTGGTGCTTTGTATGGCATTCCTGCTGTCACTCTTAACCAGTTTGAAAGAGGTTTTTATACTAAAAGGGAAAGAAACATCTTTGAATATCATCATCACCCACCTGTCTTTGTCAACTTATGATAAGTAATCTGAAGGACATCCTCTGTGAGTAGGAAGATCATAACTCTTTGAAAAACAACTATCATTTCTTTTGTCCTGTGCAATGACCCTTTCTTATCAACCACTTCTTCAATCTTGTTTTGTTTGAGCTGCAGGATTTCTTTTGAAAGAAACTATGTTAAGAGATAAGCTAAACCCTTTGGATTGCAGTGGTACCCCTACTTTCCTTCTTGGTCTCTTACCTTGTTTCTCTGTTTCAGCTATTCTTTACTGTTCTTACCACTTATCTTTGATCAATCAAACCTTGAAAACAGTTAATACCCTGGCCTTCTACTTATGAATGAAGGGGGTGCTTTCAATCCTCTGTCTTAATCTGCTGAAGAATGTTTGATGAGCATGCTTGACAAGGGTTTCTCTTGTATATGATAGCAGGCAAACAAACTTTGAAAAACCATGCCTTCAATCATCACTTTACTTCAGAAAACCCTAGTCACTGTCTCACTATTTATTACAAACAAATATGTCTTACAGTCAGTTGCAACTCTTGAAGTCAAACTTTGGCCATCGCCCTCTGCTTATGGATGAAGGAGGCACTCTCAAAACCCTCTGCTTATAGATGAAGGAGGTTCTTAGCCATTTCATATCGTCAGCCCCTTGACAGTGTTGTTTTTCCTTTAACTGTCCTTTCAGGCTTTGAATGAGGTCGCAAGAGCTTGATGAAGAACTCTTTGCTTTGTAGCTATATCTCAGGCTCAAGATCACATTAAGAAGCAGTTGTCTTCTCATGTAGAGCTCAAAATTGTCTTCTGAGATGTTGGTATGTTTCTGTCTTTGAAAGATCCATCAAACACTGTAAAATCTCCTAAAATCAACTTGACTTATGGCCTATGGATTGTTGAGACTTAGAGGTATAGTAGTGGCGCGACCTAGGGCTGTCACGAACTTCATTAGCAGAGTGGGAGGTCTGTTATGACTGGTCTATAGTAGATGGAGGTTTTTGGCTCTTTGATAGTTTGCCAAGGGTGAAATACCTTAAAGCGCCACTTCCTAACTTAGAGGAGACTGTTTAAATAGATTTGGATTGTCTCTTTAGAGCTGATGGGCAGACTAGTATGGCTGAGGCAAGGTAGGATTTGATAATGGGGTTTCAGCTTGTCATGGGCGGACTGAAAAGTAGGAGGGAAAAAAAAAATTATGGGTGTTTTCCCAGCTGGCAAATTTAACAAAATTTTTAGATCAGCTGTTGGAAAACTTGGCAGTTAAAACTAGTCATCACCAACAAGTAAAAAATACTGATGACTAACATAATGAAATGGGATGGACACTAAGTTTGTGAAAGACAAAGAGATTTTAAACATAAATAGTTAATCAGCAAGCATTCATAAGTTAGGGCTAACCATTGGTCTCTATGAATGAAACTTAAATTAATAAATGCATAAAATAGACAATCCAATGATGCATGGAAGTATAAGACCCTCCAACTTTGGGAAATCACCTTCATATTTTTGGGAAAACAAATAACCGGAAAAAAAAACTCAATTTACGAAGAGGTAAATCCTAAACATCATATTTTTAGCTATTGGGAACTTTGAAAATAGAATGCAAAGTTTTAGGCAAAGGGCAAGATCGAAACAAGACCTCCTTGGTTCAACTAAGACAATCAATAATTCAAAGAGAGTTTTCAGAGATGGAGCTTTGACTAGCCATGAGTAAGCAGGGCATACTGTGAATCATACTTAGCATGCATAACAACCATAAACGAAACAAGCAACAAGTTCTTCAGTGATCAAAGAGCAGTTAAGAATTCATTGATATGACTAAGAAGGAAGAAAAACATAGAAGCTGTAATAAAATCAAGAAACTTGAGGTGCCTCCATGGGCATGTCTCAAATCTATTCTTTACTGACCTAAAGCAAGCAAGAAACATGGAAACATGTATGATAAACTAAGGAAAACATACAGATAGGAACACTATACCATTTACCAAGCCAAGGAATCCAACAAACAGTCCTCTTCCACCATCCAAGACAAACAAGAAATCATCCACATCATGAGACAAAGTGTTTCTTCAAAGCTTGTAATATCATGTATTTCTCTATATCATCAAGTTTAACCTCTGTTTATAATGAAATCTCTTGGAATATATATTCCAAAGAGAAGGAAAACCTCCTAGAGCAACTAGCAAGCCCATTGGCCTAATACAAATATCTGATTTTGTCCTTGAGGCTTTGCAAAGCCCAAGGAACAAAATGTCTTCTAAATATATTAAAAATACTAAAAATGGAAATATGTTTGACTTTTCACAACTAACAATGGCTAAAAATGGCCTAGCGCACATTTGGATAAACTACTTCAGAAAACTTCTTTTTTGACAAAATGCTACAGGAACGTAGCAGAAGAAAATTTCCTGTTTTGAAGACACCTTTTGAGGGACCTCCCGATGTCAAAACAAGTCCCATGATAGCTCGTTGAAAAGCCCTAGATGTCTAGTTTCTGAAAATACTTTATTTTTCCCAAACTGATCACTAGAAGAATGTAAAAAACTGACCTGAGTGGAAAAACCCATAAATTAGCCCTTTGCTGATATGAGAGGCAGAAAGTCAAAAAATCATTGTTTTTCACCTCTTTGGGGGATCAAAACCCATCCTTTGGATCTGAAATTTTCTGCGTAGATGCCCTTGAATCTAATTCATCCAATGATACCACTTTCAACCTATCAGGATGCTCCAAACAAAAATGGCGACGCCCATGAATTTCTGCAAATAGGCCCAAAAATGTCAAAAAAACAAAATCTTGTCGAAATTTGCCCAATTTTGGCGAGCAAGCCCTTCATGGGTTTTTAGAAACGTGTAGAGAAGTAGAGGCCAAGATTTCAAGCTTTGATGTGCCTTTTTCCACTTTTTCTACCAGGCGCCCGATTTGGGCAATTTTGAGTTTTTCTTGATTTTCTTCCTTATTGTTTGGCATTTGCTTTGGCGAAGAAGCTATGTCCCCTTGCCTAGGAGAGTAAGCTAGCACATACTTTGGAGAATGACATTCATGCTCTATGTTTTATGTTTTCTTGCCCTCATCATGGCTTTCTTGAGGGCTATCTTGTTTATCCTTGTCACTGCTTTCTTCATGACTGTCATGTTTTTTCCCTTCACTATTTTGCTGCCCATCACTTTGCTCTTTGCCACTTTTCCCTTCCTTACTGTCATGTTTGGACCCTTTTCCTTGTTGCTCATCATCACTAGTTTTCTTAGATTTCTCTACTTTGAATTACCAAGACAAACTGATTAAGTGATCACTGGAATTAAATCTTCAACCAACACACTTTTTCCTCTTTGCAAATCACTTTTCTTCTTTGAGTTTAGCAAACAAGTATTTGTTGAATGAAAACAAAGTCACCTCTTCAGTATTGTGTTTGAGCCAAGAGTTCTTTGCCAAGATCTGCTTGTGGTTTTTTTGGAGACAAATTTCTTGTGTTTTTGGCATAAAAGAAAAAACTCTTTCCCTCAATCACTGTTTTGATCCTTATTATCCATAGTGAGAAGACCTCTTTTAATTTGACCAAAGCCCTAACCTCTAATCACTGTTCCTCTTTGATTTTGATAAACAGGGGGCTTTTTGACATCACTGTTTTAAAAGACTCTTTCAAAATGACCACAAAACCTTTATAATCAAACTCTATTTTCCTTTTAGGGATTTATACAAATATTCAATTATTCACAGCACAAAAAGACCTCTTTTAAGAAGACAAAAACCCTTCTTATACAAACTCTGCCTTTCTCTTAGGACTGTGTGTATTCTTAGCTATTTCATAGCACAAAAACTCTTTCAAATTGGCACATTAACCCTCCTTCTTTAACCACTGTTTATCTTTGAAATTTGTAACCAAGCCCTCCCTTGAACTAAACCTTAGCTAGTAGACAAGAAATACCTTTGACAAACAAGTTTTTTGGTTTCCATTTGAGTATTGATTGAATGGGCAAGGAAGCACGTTGAAACTACTTGATGGGTGGGCGTTGAAAGGAGAACATGCTGCGCATATGGCCTGTCGGGTCAGCCCAAGGCACCGGGCACAGGCGCATCGCGCAGTGCTATAGGCGCGATGCGCTCTTTATAAAAATACACTTAACCTTATTACAAGCGTTCCGGGCATTGTAACAGGCGCGCCATGCTAACCTTGAACCCAAAAATTTCTTCAAAATCACTCAAAAACCACTTCTTTCTTTGGGCATGATGCTAGTGAATGTTTGGTTCATGCCTTTTATATTCATAAGGCTTTGTTAAAAGAAAAACAAAATCCTCTTCCCTCTTTCAAAATTTGAAAACTTTTTAACATCAGCACTTTATGTTTTTGAAAAGGAGACTTGATTTATGTCAAGGTTTCTCTAACTTTTTTCCTTTTTAAAACTATGCCTTTCCATAATATTCCTATGGAGGCCCTTTCTAACTTAAAAATAGTCGTGTAAGTTATTCAAAAAAAACTACTTTGCAGCTTCTGTTTTACTGCCCCTTCAGACCTATCATGAGGCCATCTTATTTTTCTACTAATGAGGGTCATGATTTATCTTCTGCTTTTCATTTGGAATATCTTCAAACAATGGTGGGCCCTCTACTTATTTGTGAAGGAGGCCTATGTTTGATAAACTACCTGGATCTCCCAAATTTTGTCTTTCATCATTTAATGGATGAGCCTTTTGACTGTGAGTGAAAATAGGGCTTCATCGCATCTTTTAACCCTTTGGATGAGTTGTGTCATGGTGCAAATATTTGGAGTGGTGATCCCCTACCATTTTGTGATGGATTGCCTATAAATAGTGAAAGTTTTCACCCTATTACAATGTGCCCTCTATCCTTTGACTGATCTGAAAAGATGGCTTTTGATGCTTGCCTTTCATTCATAACCTGGAGGGAGTTTAGCTTTGATAAGACATAATGAACTTGTCCAAAAGAAAAAATGCCCTTTTCTCATAAGTCATCAAGGTGGACTGTCCTTTATACCATTTTGCATATAAGACTAGAACCCGAGCTTTAGGTCTATCAATTTCACCATTCATAAGAGGCTTGTTTTTCAAAATTGCAACCTGCGATTTATCTTTTGAAGGAGGTTTGTCATAATACAGGATCAGAGCCCTCTAACACCATCATGCTATCTTTTTTCTTGTGATATGAAATAGGTTTTTCAACCTATGAAATCTCATTGACTCACCACTAATTTTGAACCCTATTTTTTCAAATAGAAATTTAATCAAACATAATTTGAAACTCTGCTGATGCACCTACTGTTTATCTTTGGAGGAGATAGCTCATACTAGTTTCTGAAGTCACTTAAGAACATGTTGGCCCTCTTCTTTTCTGTGAAGGAGGCCACAACATGTCTTCTTAACCCTCTACTTTTCATGAAGGAGGTGATCATCACTATTTCAAACCATCTTCTTTTTGAAGGAGGTTCCACCATACACATGACATTTCATCCATTTCAAACCTGTGTTATTTCTCTGCAATATGTGTCTCTGTTTGAAGAATACCAATAGGGAACAAAGTGGAGTCTTCCTTTGACTGTGTTTTTAGGAGTATCTTGAAATTGTCCTTTGACTAATGTTCACATCCCAGGCTTGAGATAGCATAAGAAGCAATTGTCTTCTTATGCCCTACATGATGATGCCCTTTGAAAAGCTTATGTAATACTGCTTTTGGAGGAGATACTGAAACATTTTTGATCAGCATAACATCAGTCTTTTGTATTCATGTGACTTGGAGGATGCTCTCTATTTTTTAGGCAGTTTTTGGGTTTCAAACCATACCTACTAGCTTCCCTTCACTCACTATATTCCATTTGTTTTACTGATGGAAAAATAATTTAGCATGAAGGACCTATTTGAACTTGTCCCTTTGCTTTCTTGCACATTGATCATCATTACAATTACACCCCTGCAGACATGTAAAAACATATAACTTTGAACTTTGGAGAGCTCTTTTGGCATTTCAATGAGATTGCGCCTGAGCGAAGCATACTTCATCAGATAATGAGTAACATGATATTTTCTTGATCTGGATCTTTGTGAACTTCTTCTAACATGAGACAAAGTGACCCTTTAGTGGTGTGCGACCTATGGATGGAAAAAGACTTGTTTTGCAGAACAGGAAGACAATCTATGGCAGGTTGGTACTAGATAGAGGCTTTTGGCTTAGGATGTCTTAGCCATGGAAAAACTCCCTAAACACCACTATCTAACTTAGGAATAGTCTTGACATATTTTCAGTGTTTTCTTTGGTATGATTAGATTTTCAAATGACAAGATGACCAGGGATAGGATTGCAAACATTTTGTCAACAGTTGGATAGTGAATGGTTTACAGCTATGACAGTTATGGACATGATTACTTTGTTGAAACTGGACAGGGCTTGTCAACTGAGGTTTTTTCTCATCATAGACTGACAGGAAGGGGTAGGAGTAGGAGGAAAAAAAAAATTTGGGGTGTTTTCTAGATGACAGATTTGACAGTTTTGAGATCAGCTTCTAGAAAACTAAGGTAAGGAAACTAGTCATCAGCAACATGTGAAAAATACTGATGACTAACAATTTATATAGGCTCTTAGTCTTGGATGTTTGGCAGTGTATTCTCCATTTATCTGCCTAATGATTAGTTCGGAATCTCCATGAACAACTATCCTCTTGGCTCTTAATTTCTTCAGTGACTGCAGTCCTAAGAGGAGTGCTTCATACTCTGCTATGTTATTAGTGCATTGGAATTTTAGCTTGTAAGCATGGCTTTCGACATAATTGTTCTTAGTGTTGTGAAGCCATACACCTGCTCCTGCACCATTTTTATTACAAGACCATCAAAACTCATACTCCAAAGAGGGCTAGTTTCAGACTTGGTGTTATTTTCATTGTTGTCTTCTTTGTCCTGTGTGTTCTGGCTGTCATAATGCAGTTCTATGGGTCCTGCAGCATGTTTGGATTGGACTTGTTCCTTAAGGTTTTCATGGAGCTCCTTCCATTCTTCTTGACTCCCTTGATTTTCACTTAGCTGATGGACAGTGGATATTTCAAAATCTCTATTTTTTTTGTTGTAAATTTCAGATTGGGAAAACTGTTTGAGAGCTTATCCCTCCCTATTTTCTGTTATATTGGGTGATTGCTCACTATCCAACTCTAGTTCACTAAAGCTTTCATCATTGCAGAGAATGAAAGAGTCTAGGTCAGTATGGACATAATAGAGAGGGGATTTTTCCAATTTTTCCTGACTGCTCACCATAAATTTCATGTGTGATTCCCTATACAGTCTCCTAAGTTGAATGAAGACTGGGATGGTGGCATATGTCATGTCCATTTGCATGGTACCTGGCAGCTTAGCACCCCACGATCTTGAAAGAAGCATGCCATACTTGGGGGGCACATCAGCCACTACTACATCCATCACTATGCTTTTGGCTGGGATCTGGGTCAATTTCACACAAATATCTTTGATCAGGCCTAAGCATTTTACTCTGCTGGAGTCAAAAGAGTACAAATCTTTGTATGGTCTAGTTATTTCAAGGCCTAATCTCTCCATGATTACTTTGGGCATGAGATTATGTGATGCTCCTGAATCATGCATAGTGTTGTGTAAAATCTTGTCATGGATATTCAAACTAACATAGAAAGGAGGGGCCACTCCTTCCTGGAATTTCCCTTCAATTTTAGGACCAAATAAAAGGGCTGGCTGATCATCATTTAGGTTGAAAGAGTCATTATTTTCTTTTATGTTTAAAGCTTTCAAAACCTGACATTTATATACATCTTGAGTGACTAACTCAGTGAGGGGAATAAAGATTTTGATTTTAGCAATTTCACTTTCTAAACATAAAGGAAATTGACTCTTTGAAAGGTTCAAATCTGTCTTGTTAGCCACTAATTTACCAGCAAAATCAGCTTGCTGATTTTCACTATGTACATTAGTTAAAATAGCTCTTTCAGGGGTACCAGCTGAAGTACTAGTGCTGTTGGAGCCAACACTCAGCTTCTCAGCGTTTTGAGTGATTTTTCCCTTGTTTTTACCAGAACTTTCAGCTATTGTTTTGTTGTTTTCAGCAGCCCCTTTAACCACCTTTTCAGATTTGTTCTTAATAGCAGTTTCAGAGGTTTTTGTTTGGGGAATTTCTTGTTTCTTTTTTCTTCTGAGGTCATATTTCTTGTGGACCTCCATGATTGCATTCTCAAAGCCTTGCCTATAATCTTCAGATTCTAAGCCTTCATTATCGTAATATGTATATGTGGCTTGGTCATCCTCTATGAAAAGGGAAGGGTCTTCATTATTAACTCCCAGCATGTTTATAATAGTTCCCTCTAACCCTTCTATCATTCCCTCCTCGTCATCAACATAATTTTCTTAGAATGGAGGTCTGGTTTTTTTATCAGAGTCTCTTTGTCTCATTTGAGGGGGGTTTCTCCTAAAGTTCTGGTTCTAATTTTGAGTCTGGTTCCTGTTTTGGGCACTTGTTTGGATAGAGAACCTCTCCATCATTTTTTCTAACCTATCCATGTTCTTGGTTAGATGGTCTAATTTTGAGTCAGACGTAGAAGGTGAAGTGTCCTCTCTATATGTCGCTTTCTTTTCATCCCTCTTCCTGGCTCTCTTTTCAATCAGATTAGCTTCCACACTAAGTGCTCCCTTCTTCATATCTTATAAAGTTAAGGGATCCCTTTCTCTAAGCTGATAGGCCATTTTAGGATCAAATCCTTCTGAAAATTTGGCCAAAGCTGATCCTTGTGGAGGTTTCAAGTCCGTGGGTAGTGCATTATAAAAACTGTTGAATCTAGTGCAATAATTCTGCACACTCTCCCCAGGGTTTCTCTTTAGGTTGTTGTAATCTAAAAGTATTTGGAGTGGATTCTTCCTAATTTCCCATGTGTTTGTGAATGTTTGATATAATAAGGGAGATCATTTATACTTTGAGTTAAACCGTTAAACCATTTCTTGGCTTCTCCTCCTAAACTTTGGGCAAAGATTCTCATCTTATATTTCCATATAATCAAAGGCATCATTCATCTTGTCTACATGCTATTGAGCAGTAGTGGACTCAGTTCCAGTGAAATGGGAATTTTAGACTGATATTCATTAGGTAAAGGAGCCAAAGGTTGTGGTAACACTAGGGGAGCATACCATGCTGCCATGACAGTATTTTATGGGAGTAAAGGAATGGCTTGAACAACAAGTATATGGATGGCAGAAGTGCTTGGACCAGCAAGAGACTGCTGAGTATATTTAGGGTGAGATAGACCCAAGTTATGAATGAAATGGAGATCTGGAGGTGTGGATGAAGGGGTTTCTCTACTGCTAATATGTCGACCACTATGTGGTGGTGAACTTGGAGGCTCAAAGTCTGTCTCATATATACCACTAAGTGAATTAGTTATGGGTAAATTACTTGGTAAATCTAAGTTAACTTGAGTATCTGATAGAGCTGTAAGGTTTTCGGCAACAGAGTTAGCTCTATGAATAGATCTGACAATAGTTGGATCCCTAGATATAGGAGACTTCCTAAGAATTATTTCTGGATTATCAACTATTTCAAGAGGATTTGGGTCAAGATAACCTCTGGTATGAATTCTTTTTGAAGCTAGTATGTTAAGTTTCAAACCCAAAAAAGAAGAAAGTTAGCCAGATATAACAATCTTTAAGAGGCGAACCAGTCTTTAACAAAGAAAACTTAATCCTCAAATTTTCCTAATCATGGATGTGAATAATGTTTTAATGGTAGTGTGGGCTTCCCCAGTGGAGTCTTTGTGAAACCAGGAATAATCAGCAGGCCTACTAATCACCAATGGAGTATTTTTATCTTTTAGGAGTTGTGGAGTTTCCAAGTGGATAATTTCAAATGTTCGATATGAGTTGTTGTCCACCACAGTAATTAACTACAAGTATAAGGCTATTGTGGGTTTTCTGAGTTCTCAGGATGTTTAAGATAGCAGTTTACTCAGAGTTGTTCCCCAGTGGAGTCGCCATTATGTTGGGGTCCTAGTGATTTGGAAAACTGGCATACCAAATGACAAGGCAACATCAGAACCACTTTGGAATCCTAGGATCTAGCCCTCCCAGATTCAAAGAGGGATCTCTCTATGTAAGTATTGTTTTCAAAGATATTTCTTTATGCTTAGTTAAGATATTAGGCTAGTTATGAAGTTTAAGAGGTCGTTTGTTTTGTTTCAGTTGGGAATCATTAACTGAGAAGGTCATGTGAAGTGAAGAAGGAAGTAAGTGGAAGGATGTTTCAGCATGGGAAGATAGGTCAAAGAGTGCTAAACCATTGGGCTATGGAGTCATAAAAGGGTTTACTCACACATCAACCATCCAAGAGTTTTAAAAGGGCAAGTCATCTATATCAGAAGATATTTTAATTTCGAGTTTGTGATATGGGACATCAAGGAGTGAAATGAAAGAAGAAACATGTAAGAAAAAAAGGGCAGCCTAAGATCAAGCAAGGAATTTTAACCTAACCTGCTTTTGGCATACACTCATGAGAAGCACATATGAGATAAACATGAAAAGCAACCTAAGATCAAGCAAGGACTTTAAAACTTTCCTGCTTTCGGCCTATCTCTTAAGGGAAATCTTCAAGGCAACTCTTTAAGACCAAACAAGGGACAGGGCTAACCATAGACTTCCTTGCTTAAGACTCTACTTATCATGCAATGAAAATAACATTTAAGAAGAGTATCTCAAGTTCTACTCAGCAAGACATGGGCTCACCAACATTGTTGACTGGTTATACTCTATTGATATCACTCTTAAATACACATTTAGAGGAAAACATACAGATAAAGCTTACAAGTTAGAATTAGGGTACTTTAAAAGTAAATCCTAATCTATATTTTACTACTTTTTATTAGAGAATGTGAACAAAGTGGAAAACATAAGGAAAGCAACAAAGACAATGAGGAAACACATCACCAATGATTTAGATCAGGATCCAATGAATCTGCTGGTGTATTGATGTCCAAAACCAGTTACAGAATTTGAGCCCAACAACTTTTACAGTCCAATTCTTATCTTCCCAGCCTACTATATTACAACTACTCAGTAACTCTAACTCAACAACAGTTCAAAAATTAACAATATTCCAACCTTTGCATTTAATTTTCTTTGAATAATTATAGGTGAAAGAGGAAGAGTATGGTAAAAATGGTAATAAATATGAATTAAGATAGAGTGGGAGAAGTGCCTGAATGCCCATTCTTCTTAATGACAGTTGCATTAACTGCTCGTATAATTTTGGTAATTCTTCCTATTTTATGCATGTTCTGGTAGGCATGGTAATAACTCCTTAGTGTATCCTTTGAAGCAAACTGTGGTATGAAGTACTCTGTTTGACCTCCACGACAAGTAAACTGTCAAATTTCAGGTCTTGTAGCACACGTCTACTTAATAACTGCTCTAACCTTTTCGCAGAGGGCTAGGCAGTGGGATGGCTATCTGTTGTAGCCTCTACAACACCCTCCAAAAAAAACCCCCATTTAAAAAAAAAAATGGAGCCCCTTGAGCACAAATAAAAGTTAAGTAAAATTCAGGAAGACTAAGTCGCTGAGTCGCAAATCCTAAATTTGTGGAAAACTGTGACCCCGTGACCTTGCGACCCCGCGACCCTGAGGTCGCAAGGTCGCAAGGTTGCGAGGTCGCATTCCCCTCAAATCACCTCAACATGCAACCTTGCGACCTCATTAAATTCCCACATGTGTGACCCTTTTATATATTGGAGGTCGCTAGGTCGCATTTCGTATATGCGGCGGATAGAAAAAAACGGCTCTGACAGGTCAAATGGAGCGTGATTTTCCCGGGTAAGTTGCCATTTTTCCTCCTGTTATTTCCTTTTTGAATATTCTTGCCAAATCCCTGCATTCCTCAGCCTTTAAATTGTCATTTTCCTCAGCCAATGTTTTCATTTCTTGCTTAGGGTTTCCTTCTAATTCCAGTTTTCACCACACTTGCCTAACTCATCACAATTTCTTATCCAGCTTCTCATGGCCTGTTCCCTGCTCCAAAAGCTATACTTTGACTCTGTCAGGACCCATATAGCCTTGTATTTTTCCAGTTAAATGGAAAAAAACTCCACGCCGTGCGCGCCCAAACCCCCCGACAAGCCCTAGCGCGACTTGCGACCCCGCGACCCCGCGACCTAGTTTTCAGGTCACAAGGTCGCATTCTCCCGATTTCTCGAAACTTGCGACCCCGCAACCCCGCGACCTAATCACAAGGTCACAAGGTCACATCCCTTCTATTTTCTGCAATCTGCGACTTAGCAACCCTGCGACCCAATCGCAAGGTCGCAAGGTCGCATTTCTAATTTTTCCTGAAATTTGCGACCCCGCGACCCAGCGACCCAATCGCAAGGTCGCAAGGTCACATCTTCATCTTTTTTCTCAACCCGCGACCCTGCGACCCTGTGACCTAGTCGCAAGGTCGCATCTTGGCCATTTTCTTACAATCTGCGACCTCGCGACCCAGTAGGCCATTTATTCAGTTTTTCCTGTGTCCCAGTTGAAGTAATTGATAAACTGTAATTGGTCTTATATCATCATGGCGTCTTTCTTATCTTGGGAATATTTCATGACTATGACAGGTGAATTTGAAGCAGACTTGGAGTGTATACATGTCCTCTCGGATTCCAGCGACATGGGACCTCCAGTGTCCCGGAAGAAAGACAAGCAATGGCGATGGAAGATGTGGAGATGGATGTTAATATCAGTGTTGCATGTTAGTGATGACTATCTTCGATTTGAGTTTTCTAGAAATGATTTCCTTATGTCAATATGTCATCCGGAAAACCCTCCAAAGATTTTTAGCTTCTTCCTATTAGTCCACCACCGCCAAAACCACAACCTCCTTGTCAGCAATCTCTAACTCGGCTTAAGTAGTCTGCCCATCAGCTTTAAAGGCAAATCCACATCATTTTCAAAGGTCTCCCCTATGTTAGGAAGTGGCGTTTAGGACATTTCACCTTTGGCAATCATCAAAAAAGCCAAAAAGGCCCTCATCTGTGAGACCTACCATGGTAGATCCCTTAATTGCAAATAAGTTGACAACTGACCTTAAGTCATGCCACTCATATTCCTAGGTCTCGTAGCATGAAGCATTCTCAGCGTAGTGAGTTTTCTCTTGTGTTCTATGGTTCTTCAAAAGGCGATTATAACTACATCTACTTGGAGTAAATGTTTGATTCTGATTAGAGAACGACTACTTCGAAGGCATATTATGAACTGAGATATTGCAAAACAAGGTCTCATCCCCGGGACTTCGACTCTTTCAATATGAAAAATCACGTGATAAGAAAAGGGTCGCCCTTGTCACCCATTCAAGCCAAGTGTCAAGGCCGAACCTCCTTCATTTACAAACGAGTTCGGCGCCTCCTTCGCACATGAAAGCGAGAGGCGGGCCCGAGTTGACTCAGAAAGTTTGCAAAAGTCAGGTTTGTACAGGCCAGAAACAATGACACAATATCTTCGGAGTTTCATGAATGTGTGTGACCATAACAGTTATAGTGGAAATATGATAAGCTCAAAGGAAAGGGAGTTTGGCACGATAAAGATCATCAGGAAACTTTCAAATCGGGTGAATGGTTGAAACTCTAGGCTTGTCATCGGTGAACTTTCCAAAGCATAGGACCTTATACCACATCACAGATCAAGCAGACGGATGATAAACAATGCCATTACGAGCGGGAGAAAGTTCTTGGTTTCAAGAAAGCAATGACCTTCATGATCACAAAGCTTTGTCAATATGTGGTCATGAGATGAACAAGCCAAGTGACAAATATCTAAAACAGAAGCAGTGTCCTTTGTGGCTAGGATTTCCTTCAAAACTCTGGTGATGCTTACAAATAGTGATGCCTAGATTGATGTTGTTCAAATGATTTACTTACCACCACATTCGAGAGAAAGGGGCGTATGCGACATAGTGGTAAATGGAACCCGATACTTTACCTTATAGAAGAGCCTCCTCCATATATGACGGAAGGCAAATCTGTTGCATTTATTTAGCTTGGTAAGTCCAAAGTGAGGGAAAGATGTGAAAGAAATTGAATGAAAGGAGAAGAAGTGTTCTTGTCTATGATATTAATGTATTGATCTCCTCTTCAAAAAAAGCTATCTGTCAGATTATCCAGGTAGAGAGGAAAATATTGGAACATATTGTATACTAGTAATGGAAGCAGTTGACGATAAAAGGTTAAAGACCTTTCATGATCACCTATACGAGAAATCAAGGAAATCCTTTTCAGGCAAACAAGAAGTCTGGGTGAAAGGATGCAACCTAAAAAGTGTTCTGATCAGAAAAAACTTTATGAAACACCTCAGTAAATTTATCAGGAAAGTGAAAACGGTGACCAAGGTTGAGTCATAAAAATGCGGGATAAACAGGTATGCAATGCTATGAATAGACAAAGAGACAATTTTGAACTTGTGTACCATGATACCAAAGAAAATTGTCTCCTTGAAGGAAAGATCAGCAACAAGACAATGTCAAATACCAAATCACCAAACAAATGTTTTGGTTGCATAAAGTGAACATATTTCGGTTAGCAAATGGTTACGTAAGAAAAATTAACAATGTTAGGAGCAGATAATGACTATATATCAAAAAGTCTGTTTTCATATTGCCCAAGCTTGTCTTTTCGGATGGAGAGGCTGAGTGGTATTTAATCTAATAAACGAGTGAGAGGAAGTTGGTTGTGATGAATTATCAGCATTTATATGTCTTATGACCGACCGCATTTACCATTCCAGAAGCGAGTGTAGCACGGGTGTGTGGAAAGGACCTGTGACAGAAGACCTTTAAAAAACTTTGTCACCAAGAAAGATTCCCCCTTTAAAAGAGTCATTTTCTTGTGTTCCAAAGTTTCTTAGCGTGATCTTTGTTGGATCGTTTAAAAGGGAAAGCACCACCTTTATTTTTGGGAAAAGAAACCTTGTATACTGCACCACTGGCAGGATTTGAAAACCCCTTTGTTCAAAACAAGCCGAGAGTTTAAAGGTAATGTCAAATCCGAATGGGTAAGTAACCGTTGGAGAGTTGTGAGTGATATAGTAAGCGAAGGTAATTATGAGGTGTAAATTTTCATTTTCAAAATCTGAAGGGGAGTCCATTCGCATCAGCATCAAACAAGCGAGAAAAATTGGGCGAAATTTCGAAATTTGCATTCAACGGTCGGCGCGGCGGGCTGGAAAGTGGCGCGCGATGCTGGCGTCGTTTGCAAAGGCCTTCCAACGTCGGCGACGTGCACAGCAGCGGGCGCGACGATGCTGTGGGTGGCAGCCGGGCAACGGCAACTCACAGACACTTTTTCTCGGCGCAGCGGATTTTGCCTCCAAAGGTTGCCGCGCCGAGTTTTGGAAAGGGTTCCGTTGCATTTTTAGCTCCCTCGAGGGATTTCTTCTCAAAAACTCACAGGGTACTCTATCTCCTGTGAAAAACTAAATCAAGTTTAAAAACTTCTGCAGACCTCGGTTTAGTATGCATAGTTAAAGGGCAAAGTTTGTTGATGAGAAAGGCTGGAGAGCGAGGTTGTGGTGATTGAGCACAGTTTGTTGATGATCAAGTTAACATTTAGGCTTAGAAGCTCTGATGCCATAGGGAGCAAAGATTATTGATGGACAGATTTTGACATTAAATGAGGTACCAAGTGGTGTTTGGTTTTTAAAACTTCACAAATAAAAATGGCCTTTGTCTAAAGTGCGAGTGTATGTTGCGGTTGATGTCCAGACAAAGTCTGGTATTTGGGTGGCTCTCTTAAACTCCTGAAGCAAAAGAGGTGTTTTTCTAAAAACATGTTATTGATATCACCTAACCTGATTAAACTTCTTCCCTTGGACTAGATCATTTTGAAAAGCTTGTGGTTGTGATATGTTTAGAGGAAGAGCCATTTCACAAGAACAAGGCACCAAAACACCTATCACAATGGCCTTTTCTTGAAATCTACCCTTTTATTTTATTTTTCACTATTTAAAAAACTTATCAACGAAGGCCAAAGATGTGGCCTGAAAGTAAAAAGACGAGAGGTGGTTGATGGTGGTTTTTTAACATTAAAGCCAGGAATATAGATGTGTTGGTGGAATTTTTAAACTCACAAAGCGGATTTGTTTCTAAACCCTTTGTTGCATGAGCTTTACACCTAAACCAAGCACAATTTTCTGCACACACTACTTCTCATTAGAAGTTTGTTGAACGAGAGTTTTACGCCCAGGTGAAAGCAGTTCATTTCCGAAGCGGGTTATTGCTGATGGGGCATTTGTTGCAATCAAGTTTACATTGAGGCCGGATGTACAAAGATGATGATTGACTTCTCAAATTTCATGAGTAGAAGGTGTTTTCCTTAACCTTTGTGGGCTAATTTTTCACATAACCACGAGGTCTTTTTTCTTTCCCCTTTGTGCGGGTCTCCACGAAGTCTGCTACGGGGCATGTTTCAGAGTAAATGACCCTAAAAGAGGGGTTATAATTTTGAGATTTGGTTTCAGATAAAAATACAAGTGCAAGCGGGCCTCTAGCTCAAAGTCACCGGAAGGGGTGATTGTTTCAAAGGCTTGTGCCTGAAAATCTACAACGGTTCCTCACATGTGCCATTGTTAAGAAAGGTTACATAGCTGAAGTGTAACCAAATTTGAAAGATTGTGGTTAATAGGTGCGAGAAGAGCTTATTCAAGGCTTGGCCAGAAGGCTGCTCAGCATTTGGAGACCAAGCGAGAAGGCAAACGGATCTTGGGCTGCGAGAGAAGGGAACTCTTCACTAGAGAAGCTAAACCAATTCGCAGGCCCTTAGGTGAAGGTGGCACAAGAAAAATTGAAGAAATTGAAGGAGCGCCTAGCACGGAAAAGACAAAAAGCATATCAGCTCGATATTCTAGCTAACCAGACATGTCTCCACGGACTGCTTGAGGTCATCATGCAAATTTTGGGCTTTGTTTGAAAACTTTTTTGTTTTTGCATTTTTGGGGTTTTAGCGAAAAACTCATAAATGCGCCATTTCAGTTTGAAGAGTCGTCAAGGGAGGGTGATACCAATGGATTCCATAATTTCATGAGCAGCTCTCCAATGATTTCCAGGCATTTGAAGATCATTAGCCTCCAAATTCGTAGCTTTGACCTGTTTGCACATTCTGCCAGCCCTATCAATGACACCTGCTATTTCCCAGGTTTTTACTACAGGTACGGATTTGAGACTTTCAGAGATCAATTGAGATGATTCCACTTGCATTAGAAAGCAGACAGAGAGCTTTCCAGCAATGACCATCATGAGCCTCATTTAGACGCCGGGGAAGGCTCCCATTTTGCATCGAGGAAAGTCGGGGACCTTTTTAGGCATAAATATAGTATTTTTGCAATTTTTGAACTCAAAAATCTTAACTTTTCCCAAATGTGCGTTAGGCTATTTTTATCATGGGAAAATATTAAAAGTCGATATAATTTCCGTTGTGTAGTTTTTAGATATTTTATTAGATATTTGTGCCTTGGGCTTTGCAAGCCTCAAGGACAGGATTCGTCTTGTTTGGCCAATGGGATAGCTAGTTGCTCCATGAGGTTTTCCTCCTTCTAGCCTATTTATCCCATAGATTCTCATTAATAAATCCAAAAAATTTGAACTTGAGAGAAAATTAATGCATTGGTCATATGAGCTTTAAATTACACTTGAGTTATGATGTTTGGATTGCCTCTTGGATGCTTTTTCAAGAAGATATTGAAAACTTGATCAGTTCTTAATATGATAAAAGGTCAGTATAGTGCTTCTTAATGTGTTTTGTCTTCTAGTTTTATCATATTTCATTTTTCATCTTATAGATCAGTAAAGATTGATTTTGAGACGTTACCATGGGCTTCCTAAAATCACTGAATCTTCATAACGATGTTTCTTCTCATAGTTATGCTAAAGTGCCATTGCTCTTTAGTAATCTAAGGTATTGTTGCTAAGTTTGTTCATCTGATTCATGTATATTTAGTGGATATATACGTTTCCCTACCTGTCAATTGCCCATAGTTAAATCACCTCAAACTCTCTTTAGGCTGATTTGTTGATGTTTGTTGAACCAAGGAGGCTAGTCGATCTAGCCTTTACCTAAACCAAAACTTATTTGTCCAGAATTTGGCTTAGGGGCACATAACATTGGCGCAGTTTATGATTTATTAGTTTGTCCATGTGTTTTTCAAAGTGCGATAGCCTTTCCCCGAGTTAGAGGTCTTCATACCTCTATGTGGCTTGAATATTTGAGTTCTATGTATTGATTAACATAGTTATTCATGATTAATGGCTCTCTATTCCACATATTTCATATCTTTGCTATTAACTAGTTTGCACTTGAAATCCTTGTCTTTCACCAACTTATTGTTCATTTAATCCATTTTGCCCAGAAAGTCCTTCCCTACTTGTGAATCAAATCGGCCCTCACAAGCAGCTTTACATCATTACTTCATAGCTTCCTTGATCTTGTTTGACCCCATAGCCCAATTTATCTACATCTTGTCATCCGGTTATGTATTTGATCGTTTCATCCCTCATGATCTTAAAAACTAAAAACAAAAAAACACACTTCATAACTAGCCTAATCGAGTTATCGCAAGTAAACACCTTGACATCTTCTCACCTATAGAGAGCCCTCCTCAGAGTCAGCTAAGTCACCAGGCCTCAGCGGTTTGATGTTACATGATCATGCCCAGCCCCCTGTGATGTTGATCTGGGACCTAATAATGGACATGCGATCTCCCCACCCCAGATATCTGAGATTATACTCTTTGCACATTTTCCAAAGGGGACAGCATGCGTTGGTACCAAGTGTACGTAGAGTTCACCAAAAAAAAATTCCCAGAAGACCTCCCTGATCGGGAAATATACTTACAGGTTAAAAGATCCAAGCTACATCTCGCAGGTGCTCACCCAGCCATATTCCCATGTCCAGAGGTGATAGATTGGATTATACAGAAAACAGATCCCAAGAAGTTCGTGATCAGAGACAGTGAAGGCAAGGCTTTCGCAACGCTTACAGGCTCAAATGCCCATGTTTATTACTCTTTGCCTGAGCAAGAAGAATAATTCGCAGAAGATTGGGCCAAGGCTCATGCAGTTCCTGTAGTTGACACTATAAGGCAATGGTGGGAGGATCTCGAAAAGTTTAAGGTCAAGAAAGACCAGGAATATCCAGTGGCGAGCCTGAGAAAGGTATATAAATTAGTAGTTTACATGCTTTGTAGATTGTACGGGCACCCCGATGCCACCACCTTCAACAGCACATGGGCAACTCTCATGGAATATGTCACAGTGCACGGCACTCGTTTCAACTGGGCTAGCATATTGATGACCTCCATGCATACAAATTTATCCTCCGCATTGGTACCAGATGAAGGAATGCCTTGGGTTTCGCCAGGGTCCTGTCCAAAGGTAAGAAGAATCCGTGGCCCGCGCTACCCCTCACTATCGGCGCATCCACAGTTAAAGACTTCAGAGAGGTAGAGTCAGAGGGAGAAGAGATGAAAAGTTATCACTTTAGGGCTTTAGAATACCGAACATACGACCTGGAGTGGATAGTTCCTGAACATTTCAAGAAGGATAAATTCAAATGGAACTATCAGCATGTTGAACGCCCAGGAGAAGATGAAAGAAGGAACTGGTACAATACAGATAGACAACTTGCTCCGGGGGCAGACTCTAGCCAAGAAGACCCGGATGACCAAACCTTGGAAGAAAGGAGTCATAAATTAGGAGGTGCTTCTTCCTCTCTAGCTAAAAAGCCTTGGACCAGTACAGGGCATAGTACCTCTACCCAATAGAAAGAAATAGAGGCCAAAGCCCAGCAAGAGAGAGAAAAGAAAATGAAAGAGGACGAGGATAAACACAAGAAGAGCCTAAAGGCAGAACAGAAGAAGAAACAGGCCGAGGAGGCCAAAAAGGAAAAGGAGGAAAAAGAGGCGAAGGCTACAGCAGAATGGGCACTCAAGAAAGAACTAGACAAAGCAGAAGCTGACTACCAGAAGAAAGCAGAGAAAGCTGCAGAAGCTGAACGGAAGAGGAAAGCCAAAATAGAAGCAGCAGCAGAAGTGGAGCTCAGGCAGAAGAAAGAACATGAGAAGGCGGAAGCCGAACGCCTACAAAGGGAAAAGGAGGAAAATAAGAAGAAAGAAGAAGAGGATGAAATGCTGGAATATATCGAGGTATCTCTGCTTGAGGTACCTCTAGTCAGTACACGAGCCCCGCTCTCTTATTCCATCTCCTCCCAGGGACAAGAGGAGGAGGTATTTGACCTCACCAGGCTCACATTCGATCAATTCTCCTTCAAAATCCAACAAGAGAAAAGAAGAAGCATGACGCAAAATCCTTTCACCACATCTACGGTTGCAACCGGAAAAGACATAGTCCTTGATATTAGGACTAAACCTGTAATGATAGCATCAGCTGGCACATCTTTCGCTGCGGCCACAGAAGAAAATGTGACTAGAATGAGTAGAGAGATCGTTTCTCTACAAAATAGACTATGGGAAGTAGAGCTGCGGGAGAAAAAGACAGAACAGGCGAGGACTGCATTGAAAGAGGAGGTTCAACAACTCCGAAGCAAAACTCCCCCTGTCAATGAAGTTCTGCTTGCCATTCTAAAGGAGTGCGATGTATTAGAGGTGACCATGAGGCAAGTGTATGGGGAAATGTTCACCATAAAACAAACAGTCGCCCCATTGGTAAGAGCACGAGCAGAGACTAAGCAGAAGCACAAGCAGCTGAAGGAGGCCTCAGTTGCCTTGGACAGGATGATGGACTGGACAGTGCAGTACCCTCAGGATCCTGAGCATTTTCCAAAGAATGATTAGATTCATACGCAAGATGCCAAAGTCCAAATTCGTATGAAAATGCAGTCCAAGGATAAGCTGTCCAAGGATTTAGACAAAGTAATGTCTGCATATGAACACCTCATCAGCGGCATCGACTCAATGCATAACCTTCACCATATTCCTTTGCTGGGAGCATTGGACGAGGGGAAAACCTGGGAACAAGTAGATCAAGAGATCCAGTCATTTGTGCAGCCCATCAAGCAAGTTGTTGCCGCTCCTGATCTTGTAGCGTCACGAGAAAATTTGGGTCAGTTTCTTGTCACACCAGTATGGATTTACACCAAGCTCGCCTCTCTTTCCAACCAGATCTCACAGAAAAAGGAAAATCTAGTCCCAAATTATTTGGAGTGCATGCATCGGTTGAAAGTGGAAGTCCCTCTCGTTTCTCCCATAACAGCAAAGTATCAGACCTGGCAAGACTTCCTCAAAGAACAGCAGATTGACGCCCCTGACCTCACAATTGCGCGCTCATCTTCATAGCCCAGTGGCATTAGGTCGCAGGTCGCAATCTCCCTTCGGGTCACAAGGAAACTCAACAGGCAAGCAAGCGAAGAGTCAGGAAGCCCAAAGGGCAAGTTTTGTTCTATAAAACTCCCTCCGAGGAAAATGTAAAGGATCTTTTTTTTGGAGACTCAAGAGCTATACTGCATTGTATTAAAAGACAACACTCTTATGCATATGAATACAAATACCTGTTAAAACTTCTTTTGAATATGATGTGTTTTGTTGTGCGAACACTATGAGTATTTCTTATACAGTTTCAAACATCTTTTGATTAATGAAGCTGCACTCTTATCGACATCATTTTATGCATTATGGTTTTCTGTACTCGTGTTAATGATGTTCAGTTTATATTGCTTGCTTAATGGATGTTAATGACTTTGTTTATTAGCATTTCGTTTTATCTTTCAGGAAGTAAAGGGGCATCTCGCCATAGAGGACTATTTCTTTTGTGGTCAGAATAGCCTGCAAGCATAACCCCAAAGATGTGTTGCTAACGACACCTCCTTCGGCGTGTATGCTTTATTAATTGTCTCGCTACTCATAGTGTTGTATACATGTTTAATGCATCAATCACGTATCTTGTCATTGTGTGAATAATTGTGTGTCCACAGGTTCAATTGGGTTCTTTTGAGACCAAAGGGAAGGTGACTTAAGCGGTAGCCAGACCCACACCCTGGACGGGATCCCTATTCCAAATAGTTCAAGGTCTAATTGGGACTTTCTACCAGGGATATCCCCTACTGTTGGCCGGACATATTTTCCCGTCAACAGAATTGGCGCTAGAAGTAGGGCCTGATGGCATCCTCCCAGCATACAACCAACATTCCATCACAAACTCCCCATGGGGAGGTCATAAACGACGATCCTATCCCTCCTGCTTTGGAAGATATCCCAGGGGAGGAGGTTCCATATTATGAAATTACCAGAGAACAGTTGAGAGCCTTGCGCCCAGCTGCCCGCAATCTCATCAGGGATTTGTGATATGCCCCAATCATGAATTTCTTAACCCATAATAGGACCCCTACCGAAAACCTCACTTGTAATGGTGCACTAGTGAGTTCCATACCTCAGTTGGTGAATCTCATGGTTGAAGACCCTTGCCACTACTATCCAGAACAACGAATCGATTCCTGAACTCCAAATAGGTGAAGACGATTTTGGAATTACTGAACCCTTCCCTGACCCTCAGCCCAACAGAACAACAACCAAGTGCTTCCCCCACCTGGGGAAGGTGATGAAGATAGAGGCCGAGGGAATGATGGCGAGGGAAATAGAGCCCACAAGAATGAAGGCGAGGGAAATAGAGCCCGCAGAAATGAAGGAGAGGGGAATAGAACCTGCATAAATGAAGCTGAGGGAAACAGAGGCCATGGGACTGGAGGTAGGGGAGATAGAGGCCATGGCCAAGGACACCGTTCCAACCACCGCCGCCCAAACCCAAATAGGCCACCTATTTACAATTGGGGGTACCTTAGAAACATGGCCAACCATGGGAGACATCAAGACGAACACTCTCGCCATGAGGGAGAAGCATCGGTGTCAGGTACGAGAAGTGAATCCGAGCATGAGATCAGGCACCACCAACAGGCTAGGAGAGTGCAACCACTTGCCTGGATGGCCCAGTCCCCGTTAGATATTTTGGGCCCCCTCCACGACCTGCCTAGGCACCCTGAGAAACATCTCCCCAAGTTCGATCCCGAGAAAGGCACCTTGGCTGAGGATCATATAAGCAGCTTCTATCTTTCCTTGCAAATCATGAGGGTTCAAACAGATGACGTTGCTTGCCACCTTTTTCCGCACACTCTTGAAAACAAAGCGGCCACCTGGTACCGCTCCCTCCCAAGTGCCTCCATTACATCATGGGACCAGTTCCGTCGTGTTTTCCTACAGAAATTTTCAGAAGACAAAACCCCTTCCATGCTCCTTACAGAGTTAATCACCATTAAGTGCCATAAGAAGGAGAAGGTTAGAGACTTCAACCAGCGCTTTTCCACCATACTGCAAAATTTTCCCCCCAACCTGGCATTGGACGACTCTATTACCATAGACTACTATACAAAATCTCTCCCTATGGATATCGCCGTCTTCATAACACGCGAAGCTCGGCCCACCCTTGCAGCGAACTACACATCCGCCCTCGCTGTAGAAAGAGACATGCTTTCTATAGGAGCCATCGATCATGAGGGGAGAGATGACCACAAACCAATCACGAAAAAGGGTCAGTCCTCCACAAACAAAACCACGAATAAGGATAAGGATGCTTTCAACTTCGAGAGTATAGCAAAGACCCTCAATATATTGACAAATGAAGTCTCCGACTTGAAGAGGAAGGGTATAGAATCCACGACTAGCACCAAGGAACCTAAGCCCTTTTTCAGAAAGAGCAACCCCAACACCAGCCGACCCCCATCCAACCCCAACATTGTTCTTAACGTGGAAGAAATAGAAAAATATAACTTTTGTTCTTTCCACCAGGCTGCCCACTCTGAAAAAACATGCCCACAATGGATCGGCAGCATGACGGTAGTGGTAAATTAGCTTCTGGATGATCAAACCCCAGGGGATGCAGGGGAGGATGATCCTTCCGACCATGATGAGGAGTTTCCCTCAGATGAGGAACCAGGGTCCTCGGTTCTTGCATTTGATATTATCCGCGGGTACAAAAATCTTACCGTCACTGACATCAACATGGCAGACAATCCTAAGGCCCAACCTGTAAGAAACTACAGCCTTAGGAGCAAAGGACCGGTTCCCGAACCATCCTTTGAGGAGAAGAAAAGGGCTTTCTTAAGTAAAATCCTCCCCCCGGGGAATGAACAACAAGATTCCCCTGAGAAGCCCACCAATAACAACACCCAAGCAAATCAAAAGAGCAAGCTCCCGGTGGGGTCCCCCAAAACCACTACCGAGCCTTGTCCTCAATCTGATTCCGCTTATAACATTGTAGAGGACATGAATAAAACCAGAGCTAACATCTCCCTCTACGAGCTTTCCCACATCATGAATCAACGAGAACTCATTCTTAAAGCCTTCACCAATACCCCAACCACTAAGCCTATGAGCAATACGTCCGCACAAGCCAGTCCGAGTGTTCATTCTATTGTGAACGCCATCAATGCAAACTCCAGGGGGTCTACTCCTCCCTTCCTATTATCTTTTGAGATTTTTAACTTCAACATCCATAACTATCTAGTTGACTCCGGTGCGTCCACAAACGTCATGCCTCTATCAGTTTATAAGAAGCTGAACATCCGCCCGGAGAAAACTGACGCGAGGATCATCCAACTTGACATATCACAGGTGCCAGCTGTAGGAGAGCTAAATAACGTCATCATCCACTTTTCATCTAATTCTAGAGTCCACCAATGTATTGAAATTGTGGTTGTTAACATTCTGGAAGCCTACGGCCTATTACTTAGCAAATACTAGTCCAGCAAGCTGCAAGGGTATTTTGCCACTAACTGGTCCCACCTATGGCTGCCTTACAAGGGCCAAAACAACCAAATCAGGGTAGAAATCAAACCATATATGAAATATATTGTGACTGATTTGGACGCTACTAATGAACCCATCAGTTTTTCCCAGGAGGAGCTTGGCATGTGCTTCTTGGAAGCCATTTTTGGATGTTATCATCCTCCTCAGTCTCCAGTAGACCCCGAGATCCAGTCTGAACTTACGCTTGTCACAAAAAACCAAGCCACTCCTGTCTCACACCAAGCTGAAGTCCTGCCCCAACCTACGACCCCAAAGGAGCCTGAAAATGACGTGTGGACCCTGTACTATGACGGTTCCAAAACCCATGACGGAGCTGGCGCGGGCTGCATCTTGTTGGGCCCTCAAAAGAATAAATTCTTGATTTCGTGTCGGCTTGAGTTCCAGTGCACCAAAAATACTGCTGAATATGAAGCTCTAATCCTCGGACTCAAGAAGGCATTGGATTTAAAGGTAAGGTGCTTACAAGTCATTGGAGACTCCGATATCATTACTCGACAGGTACGCAATACCATTCATTGTTTGTCTCCGCATTTAAAAGCGTATCAAAAGGAGGTATGGCATCTTATTTCTGCTTTCGATGCGTTTGGAATTAAATCTGTTCTTAGAATGCACAATGCAGCAGCCGATACTCTGGCTAATGCTGCTGCTAGATTTACCCCTTTGAGGGATGGATTTTCTATTGAAGTTATATATAGACCCTCTGTGCCAGATAATATTACTAATTTACGTGTTTTTGATGATGATCAACAGATATTGGAATTTATGCTAAACACTGAAGTATTCAAAGACGCGGAAATTGATGAGGCGGATCACGACCAAGCTTTGCAGGAAGAGCATGAACAATGCAAGGAGAACCCCATGCCCAAGGGGATAGTGTCACTTGAAAATCTCTTTGATCTGCAAAGCCGATTCCACGGCCCCCCAAATACCAAAGTACAAAGTTCCATCTTGGCTCATTGGCAAGTGAACTTGGGATCAGATGAGAACCCGAAGTTCGTTAACCTTGGGAAAGATTGTACTGACAAAGAGACGCAGGCCTTTACCCAACTATTTTGGAAGTATCGAGACGTATTTTCTTGGACGTATGATGATTTACGTACGTACGATACTCGGATTATTCAGCACGTGATACCCATGAAGGAAGTCGTGAAACCGTTCCAAAAGAAGCTCAGAAAAGTGCATCCTACTTTGGAACCGATGATTCTGAAAGAAATTAAGAAGTTGTTGGATGCACGCATCATCTTCAAAGTTCGTCACTCCACATGGGTGTCAAATTTGGTCCCGGTACGGAAGAAGTCTGGTGAGATCCGCTTATGTGTAGATTTCCGGAATTTGAATCAGGCCTCAAATAAAGACAATTACCCAATGCCACCTATGGAACAAATATTGCAATTTGTTTCTGGATCCGAGATGTTCTCCTTATTAGATGGGTTCTCTGGTTACAACCAGGTGATAGTAGCTGAGGCGGACAGATTGAAAACTACCTTTCGGACCAAATGGGGAATGTTCGCTTTCAGGCACATGCCTTTTGGATTGATAAACATGGGGGCAACATTCCAACGGGCCATGGATATAGCTTTCCATGGTTTGATAGGGCAGAGCGTGGTAGTCTATTTGGATGACGTCACTGTGTTTTCGAAACACTGGGGCGATCATTTACGCCACCTCAAGCAAATCTTCGAGAGGTGCAGGAAGTACGGGATTTCACTTAACCCGAAGAAGAGTGTTTTCGCTGTGGCGGAAGGAAATTTGCTGGGCCACATTATAAATAAGCAAGGCATTGTTGTAGATCCAGAGTGGGCGAAAGCCATTGCCCAGATTCCCCCCCCGAGAAGTAAGAAAGTAATGCAATATTTCCTGGGAAAAATCAATTTTGTCCGTAAATTCATATCGGATTTCACCCAAATAGTCAGGCCATTGCAGGGAATGATAAAAAAGAATGCAGTGTTCAAATGGAATCTGCCAGAGAAGGAGGCCTTCGACAAAATCAAGCACGCTATAGCTGAATCACCATCCCTCCAAAGTCCAGATTTTAGCAGAGGCTTTATCCTGTATACTTTCACTTCAGATTCATCACTTGCAGCAGTCTTCACGCAGAAAGACAGCAACAATGATGAACGGCCCATATTCTTCATGAGTACTGGTTTACAAGGAGCAGAATTAAACTACCCTAAAATCGAAAAGCAAGCTTATGCAGTCTACAAGGCGGTCAAACATTTCAGGCCATACATTTTGAAAAACCATGTCACAGTTTTCGTCCCTCACCCGGCGGTCCACTCACTATTTTTGTAGCAAGAGCTAGGCGAGAGGCGAGGCAACTGGGTGGCGTGCCTACAAGATTATGATTTAGAGTTTAAACTAGCACACATCGTTAAAGGACAAGGATTATGCCAAAAGGCTGCGGAGGCTGCAAGTTCACATGGAGTTGCAGAAGAGTGTTGGGAACAGGAAATCGACATGTATCAGAGTGACCACGTGCCTCAGCAGACAAGCCCTTCTTGGTACTCTAACATTTTAGGATACTTAGCCCAGGGCATCCTAGACACTGCCCTAACTGCCCGGCAGAAACACGCGATAAGACTCAAAGCTGCATCTTACCAGCTGATCCAGGGTAAGATTTTCAAGAAACATTAAGATGGAGTCATGCTACGCTACTTGGAGCATGATGAAGAGCAAAAAATCTTGACCTAGTTGCACGACGGACCGGCTGGAGGTCATTTTGCAGGCGATACCACCGCCCATAAGATAATGCGCGCAGGATACTATTGGCCAACCCTTTTCAGAGATGCGCATGCATATGTCCAGAAGTGCACTCAGTGCCAAAAATTTGCAAACCGGGAAGCGCGGCCAGCCGCTCCCTTACTATCAGTAGCAGTGGAGGAACCCTTTCAGAAATGGGGTTTGGACGTCATTGGTGAAATAATACCTCACTCCTCCAAGCAACACCAGTATATTCTTACTGCTATCGATTATTTCACCAGGTGGGTCGAAGCAGCACCTTTACGCCAAATCAATGATCAAGAGGTAATAGAATTTGTCACTCATAACATCATCACCAGGTTTGGCATTCCAACTTCCTTGGTTTTTGATAATGCAACTTACTTTTCATATTTTAAATTATACGATTTTGCTCTGGAAAATGGTATTGTTCTTAAACATTCTGCAAATTATTATCGCCAAGGAAATGGGTTAGTTGAGTCAACTAACAAAAATCTTATCTGCATCATTAAGAAGACCCTGGTGTCCCACCAGCGCAACTAGCACAACGCTCTTCACAATGCACTCTGGGCTAACCGTGTCACGGCCAAGTCCTCCTTAGGCACCTCTCCGTATTTTCTCGTGTATGGAAAAGAATATGTTCTTCCTCCCCATTTATCTCTCCCTGCCCTTCAGCTATCCCAAGAATTTCATGGTACCCCATGCCCTACCTTGCAGACTCGAATCGACACCCTGCTAAAGTTGGAGGAAGAAAGACAAAAAACCCGGGAAAATTTCGCCATCCACCAAAGCCGAATCAAGAGATGGTTTGATAGAAAGTCCGCAGGGAATAAAAACTTTGAGATAGGAGACCTGGTCCTGAAGTGGGATAAAGCTCACGAAGAAAAGGGAAAACATTCCAAGTTCCAAGCACTATGGACAGGTCCTTTCCAAGTTAAAGAGAAATTAGGTTCCTACACGTTTAGACTGCAAACTCTTGAGGGAAGAGTTGAGGTCCTCCCAGTAAAAGGGCATGACCTCAAACATTACTTCACTTAGCAGTCCTTAGGGGCTACCTTATCCTTGTACCATAGTTTCCATTTTAGTTCCTTTTGTCAAAAAAAAAAAAAAAAAAAATTATAAAAGCGGAAGGAATTGTCAGAGCCACACAATTGGCACACTGCAACAGTTTCTATGCTGATGGAAGGCCTTTTCCTAATAAACACAATGGTGGTAAAATCTTGTTTTCTACCGGCACCTAAAGGCAGCACATGATCTAGCTCAAGCCATCAGGCGGGGAGCCCACCTAGCAATTTTGAGAGGGTGTTTTCAAAAGAAAGTGTGATGCAGTGGTAACTAGATCGGAAGGGAACAGAGGTACTCCATGCTACGTCAGGGAATTTGGGAAAAACCAAATTCCTCATACCAGACCAGGAGCAACCTCTCTGTAAGTAAAATAAGTCGGGATCCCTCATCCGCCAAGGCAAAAATTTCCCATCTCAAATAAGTGCCACGAGCACATCTAAATAAGTGCCTCAAGCACATTCAAAATAAGTGCAATAGCACACTAATAAAGGTTAAAGGATTGAGAAAGGCTTCCTGCGCAGAGAGGTGATGTAACGACTCCGCCGGGGTACTGACCAGGCTCACTGGCAGCGGAGCAATGTTCACGATTCCTAGGCAGTGACTCCGCCGAGACCGAGAGGTTCGCTGGCAGCGGAGCAACACGATCAGGACAAAATAATCGTACTGGACCCTGTAGCCACCTGGAGTTCTCCAACCCTTTCGGTCCTGAGACCTGAAGAAATGAAATTCAGTTTACCAACACCCGAACGAGCCAGTAGGCCAAGCAACCTCGCAAGGTGCAAAAAGGCTAGGCAGTGTTGACCTTAAGGTAAAAGGAACAGCTAGCGAATGCCCCTCCCTCCCCCCTCCAAGGCTAACCATCGACAGAGACTCTGAGTTCGTCCAGTGAATCGCCATTTGTTGTAGCCTCTACAACACCCTCCAAAAATATCCCCCATTTTCAAAAAAAAATTGGAGCCCCTTCAGTACAAAGAAAAGTTAAGTAAAAGTCAGGAAGACTAAGTCGCTGAGTCGCAAATCCTAAATTTGTGGAAAACTGCGACCCCGCGACCCTGAGGTCGCAAGGTCGCGAGGTCACATTCCCCTCGAATCACCTCAACATGGGACCTTGTGACCTCATTAAATGCCCACACGTGCGACCCTTTTATATATTGGAGGTCGCTAGGTCGCATTTCGTATATGCGGCGGATAGAAAAAAACGGCTCTGACATGTCGACTGGAGCGTGATTTTCCCGGGTAAGTTGCCGTTTTTCCTCCTGTTGTTTCCTTTTTTATTATTCTTGCAAAATACCTGCATTCCTCAGCCTTTAAATTGTCATTTTCCTCAGCCATTGTTTTCATTTATTGCTTAAGGTTTCCTTCTGATTCCAGTTTTCACCACACTTACCTAACTCATCACAATTTCTTATCCAACTTCTCATGGCCCGTTCCCTGCTCCAAAATCTATCCTTTGACTCTGTCAGGACCCATATAGCCTTGTATTTTTCCAGTTAAAGGGAAAACAACTCCACGCCGCGCACGCCCAAACCCCGCGACAAGCCCTAGCGCGACTTGCGACCCCGCGACCCCGGGACGTAGTCGCCAGGTCGCAAGGTCGCATTCTCCCGGTTTCTCGAAACTTGCGAACCCACAACCCCGCAACCTAGTCGCAAGGTCGCAAGGTCACATCCCTTCCATTTTCTACAATCTGCAACTTAGCGACCCCGCAACCCAGTCGCAAGGTCGCAAGGTTTCATTTCTGATTTTTTTCGAAATTTGCAACCCCGCGACCCAGCAGCCCAGTCGCAAGGTCGCATCTTCATCTTTTTTCTCAACCCACAACCCCGCGACCCTATGACCCAATTGCAAGGTCACACCTTGGCCATTTTCTTACAATCTGCGACCGCGCGACCCAGTAGGCCATTTATTCAGTTTTGCCTGTGTCCCAGTTGAAGTAATTGATAAACTGTAATTGGTCTTATATCATCATGGCGTCTCTCTTATCTTGGGAATATTTCATGAATATGACAGGTGAATTTGAAGCAAAATTGGAGTGTATACCTGTCCTCTCGGATTCCAGCGACATGGGACCTCCAGTGTCCCGGAAGAAAGACAAGCACTTGGCAGTGGAAGATGTGGAGATGGACATGCCAATGTCCCCACCCCCGATATACAGAGATACTCTTTGCACATTTTCCAAAGTGGACAGCATGCGTTGGTACCAAGTGTACGCAGAGTTCACCAAAACGAAATTCCTAGAAGACCTCCCTGATCGGGAAATATACTTACAGGTTAAAAGATCCAAGCTACATCTCGTAGGTGCTCACCCGGCCATATTCCTGTGCCTAGAGGTGATAGATTGGATTATACAGAAAACAAATCCCAAGAAGTTCGTGATCAGAGACAGCGAAGGCAAAGCTTTCGCAATGCTTAAAGGCTCAGATGCCCATGTTTATTACTCTTTGCCTGAGCGAGAAGAAGAATTCACAGAATATTGGGCCAAGCCTCATGCAGTTCCTGTAGTTGACACTATACGGCAATGGTGGGAGGATCCTGAAAAGTTTAAGGTCAAGAAAGACCAGGAATATCTAGTGGCGAGCCTGAAAAAGGTATATAAATTAGTAGCTGCCATGCTTTGCAGATTGTACGGGCGCCCCAATGCCACCACCTTCAACGGCACATGGGCAACTCTCATGGAATATTTCACAGTGCACAGCACCCGTTTCAACTGGGCTAGCATATTGATGACCTCCATGCATACAAATTTATCCTCCGCATTGGTACCAGATGAAGGAATGCCTTTAGAATTCTATATGGCCTCTTATTTATTGGACACCGTATGTTTGAGGTTGCATTTTGAAGGATGGGCACATAATTTGGATTCCACACAGACCCATGCAATTCATCTAAAAACCAAGGTGTTTTTGGAATCCAGGTATGAACAAGATATAGAGCCAATCTCCCAAGTATTCATCCCCGCTCTATACAGAAAATTATTCGTCCAAGACACCCCTTGCATGTCTAGGCAAGCCAGGGAGATGCTAATCCAAGTAGCGCATTGGTTTCCTTTCACTGAATATACATTCATCCGAGTCTTTGGCTCATTCAGGGCACCACATGCTATGCCTCGTTTTGTTACAGACAAAGTGCTCATGCAAGAGGTCTGCTTCCAAATGTCCTTGGGTTTCTCCAGGGTCCTGTCCAAAGGTAAGAAGAAGTCGTGGCCCGCGCTACCCCTCACTATCGGTGCATACACAGTTAAAGACTTCAGAGAGGTAGAGGCAGAGGGAGAAGAGATGAAAAGTTATCACTTTAGGGCTTTAGAATACCAAACATACGACCCGGAGCAGATAGTTCCTGAACATTGCAAGAAGGCTAAATATAAATGGAACTATCAGCATGTTGAATGCCCAGAAGAAGATGAAATAAGGAACTGGTACAATGAAGATAGAGAAATTTCTACGGGGGCAGACTCTGGCCAAGAAGACCCAGATGACCAAACCTTGGAAGAAAGGAGTCATAAATTAGGAGGTGCTTCTTCCTCTCTAGCTAAAAAGCCTCGGACCAGTATAGGGCATAGTACCTCTACCCAACAGAAAGAAATAGAGGCCAAAGCCCAGCAAGAGAGAGAAAAGAAAATGAAAGAGGATGAGGATAAACGCAAGAAGAGCCTAAAGGCAGAACAGAAGAAGAAACAGGCCGAGGAGGCCAAGAAGTAAAAGGAGGAAAAAGAGGCGAAGGCTGCAGCAGAACGGGCACTCAAGAAAGAACTAGACAAAGCAGAAGCTAACCGCCAGAAGAAAGCAGAGCAAGCTGCAGAAGCCAAACGGAAGAGGAAAGACGAAATAGAAGCAGCAGCAGAAGCGGAGCTCAGGCATAAGAAAGAACATGAGAAGGCAGAATCTGAACGCCTACAAAGGGAAAAGGAGGAAAAGAAAAAGAAAGAAGAGGATGAAATGATAGAAGACATCAAGGTATCTCCCCTTGAGGTACCTCTAGTCAATACACGAGCCCCGCTCTTTGATGCCAGCTCCTCCCAAGGACAAGAGGAGGAGGTATTCAACCTCACCAGGCTCACATTCGATCAATTCTCCTTCAAAATCCGACAAGAGAAAAGAAGAAGCATGACGCAAAATCCTTCCGCCACATCTATGGTCGCAACCGGAAAAGACATATTCCTTGATACTAGGACCAATCCCGTAATGATAGCATCAGCTGGCACAGCTTTCGCTGCGACCACAGAAGAAAATGTGACTAGAATGAGTAGAGAGATCGTTTCTCTACAAAATAGACTACAGGAAGCAGAGCAGTAGGAGAAAAAGGCAGAACAAGAGAGGACTGCATTGAAAGAGGAGGTTCAACAACTCTAAAGCAAAAATCCCCCTTTCAATGAAGTTTCGCTTGCCATTCTAAAGGAGTGCGATGTATTAGAGGCGACCATGAGGCAAGTGTATGGGGAAATGTTCACCATAAAACAAACAGTCGCCCCATTGGTAAGAGCACGAGCGGAGACTAAGCAGAAGCACGAGCAGCTAAAGGAGGCCTCAGTTGCCTTGGATAGGATGATGGACTGGACAGTGCAGTACCCTCAGGCTCATGAGCATTTTCCAAAGAAGGATTGGATTCATACGCAAGATGCCAAAGTCCAAATTCGTATGAAAATGCAGTCCAAGGATAAGCTGTCCAAGGATTTAGACAAATTAATGTCTGCATATGAACACCTGATCAGCGGCATCGACTCGATGCATAACCTTCACCATATTCCTTTGCTGGGAGCATTGGACGAGGGGAAAACCTGGGAACAAGTAGATCAAGAGATCCAGTCATTTCTGCAGCCCATCAAGCAAGCTGTTGCCGCTCCTGATCTTGCAGCGTCACGAGAAAACCTGGGTCAGTTTCTTGTCACGATAGTATGTATTTACACCAAGCTCGCCTCTCTTTCCAACCAGATCTCACAGAAAAAGGAAACTCTAGTCCCAAATGCTTTGGAGTGCATGCATCGGTTGAAAGAAGAAGTCCCTCTCGTTTCTCCCATAACAGCAGAGTATCAGACCTGGCAAGACTTCCTCAAATAACAGCAGATTGACGCGCCTGACCTCATAATTTTGCGTTCATCTTCATAGCCCAGTGGCAGTAGGTCGCAGGTCGTAGGTCGCAGTCTCCCTCCGGATCGCAAGGCAACTCAACAGGCAGGCAGGCGAAGAGTCAGGAAGCCCAAAGGGAAAGTTTTGTTCTATAAAACTCCCTCCGGGGAAAATGTAAAGGATCTTTTTTTTGGAGACTCAATAGCTATACAACATTGTATTGAAAGACAACACTCTTGTGCATATGAATACAGATACCTATTAAAACTTCTTTTGAATATGATGTGTTTTGCTGTGCGAACACTATGAGTATTTCTTATACAGTTTCAAACATCTTTTGATTAATGAATTTGCACTCTTATCGACATCATTTTATGCATTAAGGTTTTATGTACTCGTGTTAATGATGTTCAGTTTATATTTCTTGCTTAATGGATGTTAATGACTTTGTTTATTAGCATTTTGTTTTATCTTTCAGGAAGTAAAGGGGCATCTCGCCATAGAGAACTATATCTTTTGTGGTCAGAATAGCCTGCAAGAATAACCCCAAATATGTGTTGCTAACGACACCTCCTTCGGCGTGTATGCTTTATTAATTGTCTCGCTACGCATAGTGTTGTATACAGGTTTAATGCATCAATCACGTATCTTGTAATCGTGTGAATAAGTGTGTGTCCGTAGGTTCAATTGGGTTATTTTGAGACCAAAGGGAAGGTGACTTAAGCGGTAGCCAAACCCACACCCTGGATGGGATCCCTATTCCAAACGGTTCAAGTTCTAATTGGGACTTTCTACCGGGGAGATCCCCTACTGTTGGCCAGACATATTTTCCTGTCAACACTATCAAAGTATCTATGTGAAGTAACATAGGCTGCAGGTGTCCTTTTAGTCCTTAGAAGGAATAAATGCTTCTATGGATGTGGCTTTAGGGGCCTTCCTCTGCTGACTTGTCTTCAAACTGAATTATCCTTCGATACTATGAGTTTAGGTGTGTATTCTTCAACTTAAAGCTTAACCTCTTTGTTTTTATCTTTTTGATCTCCTTTTCAGTGTATCGGTAGTTTCAGCGCACTGGAGGGTTCATTTGTAATCAGTGTCCATAAAACCTTTGATTAAACTCTGAAATTTGATCCCTCGGCCCCTTTAAACACTGATTCTTTAGCCGGGGGAGACCTGTGGACAAGTCTGCCATTAAACCTGCACATGACGACAAACGAGTTAAGAAAACCTGCATTTCTTGGTTTAATGGCAACAGAGGGCTCAGGAGTCGGCGGAGGAGCAGTGCAGAGGAGGCGAATGTAGTGGGGTGAGCTCCCATAGCAGAAACCAAGTAGAGAAGGTTTAAATAGGATTTATGGTGCGAAAAATAAAAAGGTGGATTTGGAAAGCTGACAGTGGTTTTCGTGTGAAGTTTGGGCAGTAAGTGGTATTGCCCTAGGGGAACGCGATACAGTCCAATGGTTTACACGTATGCCTCTGAAAACCACCCATTTCGTGTTCTAAATGGTCGATTAGATTTATTTGTGAAATGAACACGAAAAGGCTTAAGACCTTCCAATTTGGGGGGAAAATAGATCAATGATGGAGATTACGGGAAAACATAGTGGGAAGGCTCCGCGTGGTTGGGTGCGACCAGTAGGAAAATATGGAAAATATAAAGAAAATACATATAACGGGGGCACTTTGGGGTATGGAAATATTTGTGAACCTGGTGGTACCGCAATGAATCCTGGCCGTTGGATTGGGATAAAACATGAATGGCTCAGATCCAATCGCAAGATCGGCCATCGGTGGGGTAAAGGTTCTGGGCACCAAAAAAAAGTTCACCGATGAGCCAATGAGCGATGATAGAAGCAACAACAATGAATGGAGGACCGTCAGATCTAGAAGCAGATCGGCGGTTAGGGTTTTATCAGGGGAAAACGGAATCAGTGGAGGGGGGCAGCAATGTGCGATAGAGCGGGAAGTGCGATGGTCATCCGATCCTTGGGGAGATGGACAGTCACGATTTCATTGGTCGATCATCCATCGACGGAAAAAGAAGATGGAAGCAGGAACTTTGGATTGTGCTGATGTGATGGAAAGATGGATTTCTGATGCGATAGAAAATTCTTGATGCGATGGGGGTTTAACATAGGCGCTGGTGGTATGGTCACGTGGAGGGGTATGTGGCCAGGGGCCGATGGGAGGAGGGCTTATCGCATCGGCGGTGGGAAATGGGAATCAAGGTAAGGGACAATGACAAATGCGATGCGATATAAAGTTTTGATGCGATGAGCGCTTAGGTAAGGCCCAAGACAAAGTCCCATGTTGCAATATGTGACCAAGGGCTGAGGAGGGGGGAGCCTATCGCACCGGGGTAAAATGTAAAGAAACAATGGGTTTATAAAAAAGAAAAGGCCGATGTGATGAAGGGGTTAAATGTTTTAAGCACCTGGTTGCGGGGCCAGGTTATATGGTGGAAGGGGTCGGGGCTTAAAACCAAAGGGGCTTAAGGCCTGCATGCTTTTAACAAACGAAAAATAAGTGAGTTTTTGCGTTTTTCAATGGATTTTCTTGGGGTTTTTCCAGTTCTGATAGAGGGAAAGGGAAGGTTTTTAAACCATAAACAAGGATTTCTATGGTTTACAAGGATTTTTTGAAGGTTTCTGAGGGGAAGGAAGGGAAAATGAGAGAGAGAAAAGGGGCCTTTTTTCAGGGAAAATGGAGGATGAAATCAGGGCAAAAGTGGGTGAATGAAATTATGAGAATGGTGTTGTTAAGGAGACAATTTTCAAAAGGGAAAAACAGGTTTAACTTGGTGGATTTCTTCTAAGGGAACAACAATATTTCAAAAGGAATGGCACTTAAGGAACAGCGACCTTCAAGAATGAATGATTTTCTATGAAAATGATCTCTTGAAGGCTCAAGGCCTATTTTAGCCATCATTTTCTTATGACCAAATTTACTAATGGCTAACACAGTGCATTTTACATGCAGGTAGCCTTCATTTTAGCTGTTATGCAACACACTTTTTGATGTCCAAGGGTGTGTTGCCCTCTTTGGGAGCATAATTTACCCTAGGGACCCCAAAACCCTAAAAAATTTCAATGAATGGAAATGAAATTATTACAGAATGAAAGAGAGGGTTCATATCACTAACCTAGATCAAACAGAAATGAAATCCATCCACAGAAACGATCGCAATCAATAGCTGAAGTTCAAGGGAAAAATCAGGTTCAGAGCTCCAAAATGAAAATGGTAACTATGGAATGGTAAAAATGAATAGTAAAAACTCTTTTTAATAGTCATTTAATTGTTTGAAAATCATATTTATTGCTATGAATATGGTTTTATTATGTTTTTTAATCATGAAACAGGTATTTTTAATCCATTTGATATTGTTCTGAATAGGTCTTACAACTGATGAACAGATTAATCGTGCAGATTTATTTCAAGAATGATTTGACCACAAAGCATACTTTTTCTCCTTATTTTTCGAGCTTTGTTAAAAACAAAAAATTATTTGAAGCGCGCTTTTATCTCTTTTTTGAGCTTCGATAACAGCGAAAAAGAAACCCGTAGAGTCTTCTTTGAGCTCTTTTCAGACCTCGATAATGTGAAAAGATTGTTGAGCACTTGTCTTTTTCAGCTCATAAAAGTAAATGAATTGATATCTACGCAATATAAGTTTAACCCTTTTCCGAAATAAGATAGATTATTTACGAAAAAAGAATACCTTGGTCAAAAATGACTAAAGACATTCTCTTAGATAATATTTTACACTTTTTCAGATCTGAGCGACAACTTTACGAAAAAGTACTTTTGGAGTTTTCTTTCATCCTCTTTTTCAAACTCTCTAAATATGAAAAAGGATCGGGTTGTCACTGTCGTTAATCTCGTTAAAACATAAAATAGCGATGGGCTTGTTGATCATGGCAAGAATCAAGTTTCATTCATCACTAGACTCATTAAATTATTAAATAGTGATACTTTATTCGCCCGAAGGGTTGAATTATAGATCAAGAAAATGTTATCCTCCTCAAGTTTGTTAAAAAATAAAGAGGTATTGTTCGACAAATGACCGAGGAAAATTTGGGAAATTGAACGTAACTTTTTACAGTAGCAGGTCGCTCTTGAACATGACACTTCACTCCATCACTGTGACTGTTTGGGTTGGGTAATATTCTTGACGGTTCATTCATACCTATGGTTCATCATACCTTCACTTTGGTCTTGGGTCAACACTGCCAACTCATCTCAGTGTCACTGATATGTTCAAGAGAAGTCATCCATTGAATACTCATCCTTCTACAATACTCATAAACCTTCATTCTCATGAAAGTAATCCCTAAACATTGCTATATCAAGTCATACCTTTGTCTCCGAAATCAGTAACTTCTGTTTCACAATAAGGTGGATTCCTGTCGACGACAAATCATTATCTAGGAAGTTCACTTAGAAACATTATATCCCAGTACCATGAGGCTTATTACAACATCGACAAGACCCTCTCTTCCAGACTTTTGACCGAAAGATCTTATTTGGAGTTCGATATCAAATCATCTATTCACGCCTTACGAAATGTACTACAATACCTTGAGGGCCACTGAAATCAATGGTGGTTCTCGGATGTTTTTTAACATATCATATCATTGGCTGGTAATCAAACGATGTCTTTCCATGTTCGACTACAAATCATATATTCGCATGGCTAGACTTGTACCCGAATGACCATGTGAACGAGATAAGAAGACCCCGGATCTAGTTTTAGCCATCCGGGCTGCGATTTCAGGATTGTTGTACAAATCATCTGTACAGTGACCTTACATATAGATCATCATCCGAACATGGGAATATATCTGTAAGCATGTCTTTATTGGGCAACATTCCAATGTAGACGACTTTCTGAATTATGTACATGTTATTAGAAAGTTTATGTGATGAGCATGGGAATGCCTTCCCTTAGCAATTATGATCAAGAGGATATATCATGATGTAATTTATTGTAATGTTGATGTAGGTCCCCACTCCGCTTCATCTCCAGCCCATCACAGTGTAAAGCATCTCAATCAAAATATTGTTATTATTATTTTGACTTCATGCTTTAGGGGGAAATTGTTATAGGTCAATTTGGGAACCATTCCCAATGACCTGGTTAACTAGAAATCATCTCCAGGACCAGTGAATAGGTTCTATCATCCCCTATCATTTCGGTTGTTATAGGCCCTAAGACAAAGAACAAGACAAATCATCCATGACTTTCATCTGCAAAGGTTTCCAAGATTTGAAGTTTATAATATATCATATGAGAGCTCACCAACGCTACCTCTAAAGGGACTAATTTTGTTGCATATGCATGTAACCCCACTCAAGGGTTCTCTACAAAGCACTTCCCGACATTCAAGTGTGCGTTGGTCACATTGGGACCAAAATTCTCACTGTTCTAGAATCTCCACTTGGCCAGTGCCTTCTAGAAGAGTTCACATGTGTCAAAATTCGAATCCATGTGTCCATTTGATACCTCTGAGATTGGGAACATGTCTTTTCTATTATTATAAATTCATTGATTGTAAAACTACCTTCAGCTCCTCCATAAATTGAGCACAAATCTTAGTGTTTGAGAAGGAATAATTTGAGTAGAGAAATGCTGGTGGAATTTCAATTGAGGAATTGATTTGAGTGACATGCTGCTGGAGAGATGTGCATTTTGATGAGGCTGGGATGCTGCTGGAGATGGTGACACTAAATCAATCATTGGTTTGTAACCTCCCCTTATATCCATTAATAAAGATTGTTGCTTACTTTCCCACATATGCAACTGTAAAAGCTCATGTATTTCATATTATGAATTATTATTTGATGCATATGTTTCATGTTTTATTGATTTAACTAAATAACTTGAATAGACATATGTATTATTGCTATCTTTTCTTGTTTATTTTTCATCTTTGCAGAGAATATTTTTGTGACTAAGCTCATATTTGAAGCTACAGCAAAAGCGAAAGAAGGAGAATAGGAAGTGCTTGGACTCCAAGTAGGTTCTTTGATCTGTTTTTTGTGTCTATTTACTGTTAGAAAAATTAGTAGCAAAGTCTTTAACCTGTTGTTCTAGATGAGCACTACATCTAGGGAAGAATACTATATCCGTAATCCATAATTCTGCTTAACATGACCTCATATCCTTGTGTTTGTTGGATATATATCTCTTCTTCGAAAAATCCATGGAGAAAGGTTGTCTTTACATCTAACTGTTCAAGATGAAAATATTCCACTGCTACAAGACTTAAAATAGTTCTGATTGAAGTCATTTTAACAACAAGATAAAATATTTCATCAAAAGTCAATACCTTTCTTTTGTGCAAACCCCTTCACCACAAGTCTAGCTTTGTACCTCTGTTTTCTGCCATCTTCTTCCTTCAACCTGTAAAGCAATTTATTTTGTAATGTTGTATTACCTGTAGGAAACCTAACTAAGTCCCAATTCTGGTTATGTATTAAGGATTCCATCTCTTCTTTCATGGTTAGCTTCCACTTCTTCCCAGTTTTACTTGTATTTCTTCTTCATAACATTCTAGTTCACCAGTATCAATCAATAATACATATTATAATAAAGGAGAGTATCATTCCATGGGTCTTCTTATCCTCGTAGATCTTATGACACCTCTTTCAAGTGTTTGAGGTGCATGTTGTTGTTATGGTGGTTGTTGTTGTTGTGGCTATTGATTGTTATTATTTTCAAGCACCTTTAATTTTTTTGTGATCTCATCAAGGATTGTGTATTATTTGATTTCTTGTTCCTGTTTCTTTTCCTGCAACTGATCCTTATACAAGACCTTTAAATTGAATATTACATCTCTGCTCCTAATGATTTTTTGATTTTCATATTCATATAAGCGATAACCAAAATCATTAACACCATATCTAATAAAGGTACATTTCTTTGATTTTTCCTCAAGATTGTTCTATTTTCTTTATTAATATGAACAAAGACTTCACAACCAAAAATATTTAAAAAAAAAAGTAATTTACCTTTTTACATGTCCATGCCTCCTTTGGAATACCACCATCCAAGGAAATTGAAGGCCCTCTTTTTATTAGATAAACAACAGTATCTACAGCATCTACCCAAAATTGTAAAGGCAATCCTGCATGTAATCTCATGCAACTTGCATGCTCCATGATTGTCATGTTCATCCTTTTTGACACACCATTTTCTTATGGTGTTCTTGGAATGGTCTTCTCTCTCCAAATTCCATGCTCTGAACAATACCTATCAAACTCTTTGCTGCAATATTCACCTCCATTGTCTAATCTACAACAATTTAACTTCTTTCTTGTCTTAATATCAACCAAATATTTCCATTTCTTGAAAGTATCAAATACATCATATTTATTCTAAATACAATAAATCCAAGTTTTTCTATTTTCATCATCAATAAAAGTAACATAATAATGAGAGACACTAAGATATGATACCTGAGCAGGTCTCCATACATCTGTATGCACAAGCTCTAATTTTTCACTCTTCTTTTATTTCCCAACTCTAAGAAATCTGAATCTCTTATGTTTTCCATAAATATAATTCTCATAGAAATCTAAATCAATATTCTTCAAACCTAGCAACAAATTTCTTGAGTGAAGAATCTTCATACCCTTCACACTCATGTGTCGAGCCTATGATGCCACAATGTTGCATATGCTCCAGTGGAGTTTAAAGGATTAACAAAATTAGAAATTCCATTGCATGAATACAATGTACCAACATTTTCCTTTTTCTATTACCAGGGCTCCTTTAGTGACATTCCAGGTTTTATTTGTAAAATTTGTCACACAACCTTCACCACCTAACTGCACTACCGAAATCAGATTTTTCTTCAGATCTGGAACATGCCTTATATCCTTTAATAACCATTGGTTTTGTTAGGAATCTATAATTTTAGCAAATTGGTGAGACTAAAACTGTAGAAGCAACATTATTTCAACCAAATTTGGGATCCTAGGATCTAGCCCTCCTGAATCTGGAGAGGGATCTCTCCAATAAGTGCAAAGATGGATTTGTCTTTGAATTTTGGGGTAATAATATTAGGCTAGTTATGAAGGCCAAGGGTTTTGTTTGTTTTTTGGATGGTTGAGCATGAATATTACTTGAGGGGAAAGTTCTAAATGCAAAACAGTTTCAAAGGTGAGAAGTTTCAAGAAAATGGAACAATTAGGCTAAAAAGATAGATATAACGCTGGTTTTTAGTCCATTGGGCTATGGAGTTATAACAGGGCCTTAATTGAACAACAACATCAAGAGTGATCCAAGGGGAAAGTCATCTACATCACAAGATTATTGAGGTTATAATGATGGAATGGAAACAATAAAGTGTTGGAGATGGTGGAAACTGATAATAATTTCACAAAGGATTTATAGTCAGTCCAAACAAGAAAAGCCTCTTAAGTAACTATTTAAAACCAACCAAGTGCAGGGCTAACCATTGACCTCTTGGGCAAGTGTGTATTAAAGCAGCTTAATTGACAAACAATCCAGTAATCCACATAATTACCTTCAGAAAGTATGAAAACATATAAGAGAAGACAGAGAGTAAACTTAAGATCAGATAAAGTACTTTTAAACCTAATCTGCTTTCAGTCAACACCAAGGGAAACTTTCAGAATCTACTTTTGGAGAAAAACTAGGACCAGGGCACACCATATCTTCCATAGTCATCTTTAATAAGCAAATAAGGAAAATAACTTTCAAGAACAATGTTTAAAGAAAATAGTAGGACGAGGGAACTCCAACATTCCTAACTGCTTAAACTATATTAAATCATTCTTAAATAAACAAATTGGAAGAAAACATTGAGATAAAGCTTTTCAGTCAGAGAAGGTTACTTATGTACAATAGATCCTAACTCTATAAATGATGTTCTTTATCAGAGAATAGTGAACAATATGACATACATAGAAGGAAAACAATAACAAAGAAAGGAGCACTTCACCAGTGATATAGACCAGGATCCCAAGAAACAACTTGTTTATTAATGTCAAACCAGTTACAGTACTCAGGTCCAATGTTTCAGTTCAGCAATCATCTTCACTATCCAGCCTAACTAATGTATTACAAGCAGAGCTCCAAGGGCCAATGAACACTATTTACAATCAGAAATTTAAGCTCAAGTGTATATCAAAGTTCTGCAACCAACCTCTCACTCATCTTCTGCAGAAGTATATATAGAGGGATGAGGAGGTGATATCTGATAAAAGATCTCAATTACAATTAATACAGATTTAATGGCTTCTTGGCCTTTGAGGGGCTCAATGAAGAAACTTACATACATATCCTCTGTATTAAATGATTTACATAAATATTTAAGCTCGATGGGAGCTTTGTTGACCTTTGAGGCTCTATGTGGCATCGAAGTAACTCTGCAAATGTCTGTCATTAAGTTTCCTTGCAAAAGTAACTTTCTGGCTACGCTGAGACAAATATCTGATCTTGATCAATAAATTCGGCCTCTGAATGAATACTTTGAGGTACAGGTGGCGTCATTGTTAGGTCCCTATATTACTAGTATAGTCCCTTATTTTTGTTAGTGTAACCCCCTTATTGTTATTATTGTACCCTTGTAACCCCCATTTTTTTATTATTGTGCCCTTAAATTATTATTGTTAGGTCGGCTAGGATTACATTGTGGCTGCTTAGGATTACATTATGGCCCCATGGACTCCTATATATAGAAAGGAGGTTTTGTAAATTGTATCATCCAAGAATTGTTCATTTATGTAATGTATTGGAGGTTGCCCCCTCGAAGTGGCCTATTTCTAAGACGTTCATATCTCTTTTCTTCTATTTTTGGAGCTGGGTACACAACATTTGGTATCAGAGCTTGGGATTCTAGGGTTTCGCTGCTCCAAACAGGTCATCGTGGCATTTTCGCTATAACTTTTTTTCTACGAAGTTTCAGAAGCTGAAATTTTTAGGGTGCGAAGCTGAAATCTTGAGGAAGTTTGTCTAAAACTTTCAGAGCTTGGTTCGCAATATTTTCGGAGATATGATCTGTGGAAGTTAGGTATGTTTTCAGGCTCCTAAACAGGTCATCGTGGAATTTGCGCTATAAATGTTTTTATACGAAGGTTCAAAATCTAAAATTCATATGGTGTGAAGCGGAAATCCTGAGGAAATTTGTCAAAAAATTTCAGAGCTTGGTTCGCAATATTTTTGGAGATATGATCTGTGGAAGGTAGTGCTTTTTCAGGCTCCTAAATTGCATCTCAAAGAGGTGATCGTGGGAAAAGTTCAATAAATCTCTCTCTGGGCATCGGATTGGAGTGCCGTAAAAATTGGTCATAATTACATAGATTTTAGTTTATTGGCTATCAATTTCAGAGATAAAGGATGAAACAGTGACACGTGGCAAGTCGTACAAGTTCGCTCTACTGAACCAGTCCATAATTAGGTCATTGTGGGAGATTGGACACAACTTTGTCTTGGAGAATCCAAATCAGGTCATACCTGTGGCATTCAAAAGAAAATTCAGAGGGCTACTACAGTGCTGAATTTCAGATATTGAAGATCTGAAATCACAGAGATAATACAATTTCAATATCGAGCTCCTCAAAGCAATAAAAAGGTGTGTATTTTTTTCAAATTGCACAAGTCTTGTTTGAATAATCAAGTTAAATTGATCCCAAGGGAATATTGTAGAATAGATATCAGTATTGGATTCTAAAATGGCCCCTAAAAAGAATTCAACACCCATTAAGCCTTCAGAAGGCTCTACTATGATTCATGAAGATGAAGAATGGAAACATGACATATCAAAATTACAAGAGCAAATTTTGCTCTCGCAAAGAACAACAAAAAATGAAATGGAAGTTTTGAAGAAAGGCGTGGAAACTAAGATGGATGGTTTGAAGAAAGGCGTTGAAGCCAAGATGATTGGTTTGGAAGCTAAGATGGATGGCATGGAAGTGGGCATGGAAGCTAAGATTGATGACATGGAAGCTAAGATCGATGAGAAAATGGAAAACATGAAGAATCTTCTAAAAGCAGACATGGAAGGTTTGACAAAGTTTATACAAGAAAGGTTTCCTAATGGTGAAAAGATAGTAGAAGAACCTCATGATGAGAACAAAATAAATGTTAATTGTGATTTCATAAACTCTAATGTTGGCGGGAAGAACCACCATATTCAAAAGATGGATATGAGGAAGTTTGATGGAAAGGATCCTGTAACATGGATACTACAGATGGAGCAATATTTTGATCTCCATAACGTGCAAAACACACAAAAGGTACGCATTGCAACTTTACATTTAGAAAAAAATACATTTGTATGATATCGATGGCTTTGCTCCCGTAAAAAAATTGTCACTTGGTCAATTTTTACGGAAGAAGTGATAGCACATTATGAGGATACAAAGAGCAACACCTTCTTTAGCCAATTGATAAATCTCAAACAAAAGGGTTTAGTGGGGCAGCACATTGAGGACTTCCAAAAATTGAATATAAGGGTAACTAATATTCGAGAGGAACACAGGATTGATCTCTTCTTAGGTACTCTAAAGGATAACATCCAACATGAAGTTCGTGTTTTGGAACCTGATTCATTGGAGAAGGCATTCGGGTTGGCAAGAAAAGTTGAATGTAAAATTATGGCGACAAGGAAGCCTACCACTCAATTCTATAAAGAAGGAAGTGTTGCTACGCCTAGATTTCCACAACCTACAAGGTTGACACCACAACAATTGGAAGAAAAAAGAGCAAAAGGGCTTTGCTACGGTTGTGATAGAAAATACACTAAAGGTCATAAGTGTGTTGAGAAGAAATTATTTTACATAGATTGTGAAGAGGAAGAAGAAAATGAACAAGAAGAGGATATACACCAGGAACCAGCCCTAGAAGAGGAAGAAATGAATCCGACCATATCATGTAATGCAATGGCAGGAATTACCACTCCTCAAACTCTCAAGATAGAAGGACATATCAAGAAGAAAAAGGTAATAGTGTTGATTGATTCAGGTAGCACCCATAATTTTATTCATTGTAAGGTAACCAAGGAATTAAATTGTTTCCTATACCCAGCACCAGAATGTCAAGTGATGGTTGCAAATGGAGGAACTATAAATTGCTCTGGAAAATGCCATAATATCAAGCTAACCATGGGGGAATATGTGTTGACAAGTCCAATGCTTTCCATTGCTATGGGAGGTGCTGATGTTGTACTAGGAGTACAATGGTTACAATCTTTGGGGACGGTAGCTTTTAATTTTCAAGAACTTTTCTTGAAATTTTTTTCAGAAGGAAAGGAAGTCGAATTACGGGGTATTGCGGGGAAGCCAGGAGGGATAATAAGCTCTAATGTCATGACAAAGCTTCTAAAGAAAGAACAGCGAGGCGTAATTGCACAATTATGCTCACTAGAAGTTCCAACATCAAAATCATCTATTTCTGAAGATCTCCAACAAGTCTTGGACAATCATTCCAAGGTGTTTGAAACTCCCAAAGGACTCCCACCTATTCGTGATCATGATCATGCTATTCATTTGATTCCAGGAAGTTTTCCTCCAAACATTAGGCCTTATAGATATCCTTACTTCCAAAAGAGCGAAATTGAACGTATGATTGCAGAAATGTTAGAGGCGGGTATAATTCAACCTAGTCAAAGTTCTTTCTCTGCTCCTGTAGTATTGGTACACAAGAAGGATGGATCATCGCGAATGTGTCCGGATTATAGGGAGCTCAATAAGCTCACCATTAAAGATAAATTTCCCATTCCTGTGATTGATGAATTATTGGATGAATTACATGGAGCAATTTATTTTACCAAGTTGGATCTTCGTTCGGGATATCATCAAATTAGAATGAAGACTGAAGATATTCCAAAAACAACATTTCGAACTCATGAGGGTCATTATGAATTTTTGGTCATGCCTTTTGGCCTTACCAATGCACCTTCTACATTTCAAGCGTTGATGAATTCCATTTTCAAACCCTTCCTTAGAAAATTTGTCCTAGTATTTTTTGATGATATACTAATCTACAGCAGGTCTTGGAAGGATCATGTTGAACATGTTGACAGGGTGCTCAAACTATTGCAGGAGAAACAATTATATGCAAAAAAATCCAAATGTTTCTTTGGAGTACAAGAGGTGGAATATCTGGGTCATATTGTATCTCACGAGGGTGTTAAAGTAGACCCTAACAAAATTAAAGCCATTAAGAATGGAAAGTCCCCACAACCATAAAGCAGTTGCGAGGATTTCTCGGGTTAACAGGGTATTATCGCAAGTTTGTTAAGAATTATGGGAGAATAGCAGCACCTCTAACAACATTATTGAAGAAAGATGCATTTTCATGGACTCCTGAAGCAACTAAGGCCTTTGAACATCTTAAAGGGGCAATGTGCCTAGCACCGGTCTTAGCTACGCCAGACTTCACAAAAACCTTTATTGTGGAATGTGATGCCTCAGGAAATGGAATTGGTGCAGTTTTAATGCCGGAAGGAAGACCCATTGCTTTTGAAAGTCGTCCAATCAAAGGAAAGTATTTACAGAAACCTATTTATGAGAAGGAAATGTTAGCAATACTACATGCAATAAAGAAATGGCGAACTTACCTAATGGGAAGACACTTCAAGGTAAAAACTGATCATGATAGTCTTAAACACTTTTTGGAACAAAGACTATTGTCAGAATAACAACAAAAATTGGTCACAAAGATGTTGGGTTATGACTTTGAAATAATCTACAAAAAAGGAAAGCTTAATGTTGTTGCAGATGCACTCTCAAGAAAGAATGAAGAGGTGGAAGCATTGCTTTGTGCCATTTCTATTATCCAACCAGATTGGATAACCAAAGCAAGAGATGAATGGAAGAAGGACAAAGATGTATGGACACTCATTCAAAAGTTGCGGCAAGATCCTAGTACATCTGATACATTTAGTTGGAAAAATGATTCCTTATGGTACAAAGATCACTTATATCTTTGTAAGAATTCCCAACTAAAACAAAAGATTCTTTTGGAATTGCACACTTCTCCTTTAGGAGGACACTCAGGATTTTTAAAAACTTACCACGGGGTGAAGAAAGATTTTTTTTGGGATGGCCTTAAATCTGATATTCAAAAGTTTGTGGCGGAATGTTTGGTTTGCCAGCAGAATAAAGTGGATACAATTAAGACCCCGGGACTTCTACAACCTTAATCCATTCCAAGTCAACGTTGGGAGGAGATTTCAATGGATTTTATCACAGGTTTACTGAAGTCCGAAGGAAAGAATTTCATCATGGTGGTAGTTGATAGACTTACCAAGTATGCACACTTTTGTGCATTATCTCATCCATTTAAAGCAAGTACAGTTGCTACTACATTTGTGGACAGAATTCAAAAGCTACATGGAAGCCCAAGGGTTATTGTGAGCGACAGAGATCCCATTTTTACGGGAAATTTTTGGATGGAGTTATTTTCTTGTTTGGGTACTCAATTAGCTCATAGCTCATCTTATCATCCTCAATCTGATGGTCAAACGGAGATAGTAAATAAATGTTTGGAAGGATATCTTCATTGTTTTGTATCTGATAAACAAACACAATGGGTCAAGTGGTTACCTCTCGCTGAATGGTGGTATAACACTTCCTTCCATACTGCAGCAAAAATGACCCCATTTATGGCACTTTATGGATATCATCCACCATTGATTACATCATCTTTAAGGGAAAATTCGAAGGTTCAAGCAGTCGAAGATCACATCGAGCATCAACAAGAAGTTCTCCAACTCTTAAAGGATAACCTTAATTTGGCACAAAATCGAATGAAACAACAGGCAGATCAACATCGCAGCGAGAGAAGTTTTGATGTAGGAGATTGGGTATTTTTACGGCTACAACCATACAAACAAATGTCCCTCAAGCAAGCTAAGAAGGATAATAAATTATCGCCAAAGTACTATGGTCCTTACAAGGTGTTGCAAAAGATTGGTACTATGGCATACAAATTGGAGCTTCCTGCTTCTTCGCGAGTACATCCGGTTTTCCATGTTTCATGCTTAAAGAAGGTTATAGGTGAAAATATTCCAGTTCAAACAATATTGCCAGAACTTGATGAGGAAGGAAAAATCATATTAGAACCGGAAGCGGTCACGGAAACAAGAACTCGACAACTACGGAATCGATCAATTTCGGAGTATCTCATCAAGTGGAAGAACTTACCCACTGAAGATTCTACATGGGAGGATGAGAATTTTATACAGAAGCACCCAGAGCTACTCAAGTGTTGAGGACAACACTTTTTTGAAGGAGAGGGCATGTTAGGTCCCTATATTACTAGTATAGTCCCTTATTGTTGTTAGTGTAACCCCCTTATTGTTATTATTGTACCCTTGTAACCCCCATTTTGTTATTATTGTGCCCTTAAATTATTATTGTTAGGTCGGCTAGGATTACATTGTGGCCCACTAGGATTACATTATGGCCCCATGGACTCCTCTATATAGAAAGGAGGTTTTGTAAATTGTATCATCCAAGAATTGTTCATTTATGTAATGTATTGGAGGTTTCCCCCTCGAAGTGGCTTATTTCTAAGGCGTTCATATCTCTTTTCTTCTATTTTTGGAGTTGGTTACACAACAGTCGTGGTAGCTAGAGGGATCAATTTTCCTCAATTTGTGGCAGTGGAGGGTTTCCTGTTGATAAAACACTTCAGATTTTCTTTAAAATGTGTTTTAAATCGGGGATTAGGATTTTGATAAACATTCTGGGTCGTAATCCCCACAAAATCTGTCTTTAATCCTCTGTTCTGATAAATTTTGGTCTTCGTCACTGATACTCTCTGACTGTGCCCGATTCATGGTTTTTTCTGATGTACAGGGCTACGCAGGGTTATGTAGCATCAATGCTTTATGAATCATTGATAAAATGTGGATTTTAAACCCTGTGATGATTTTCTTTGATGAATCAAAGGCAGGAAGATCGTCATCTTCTGCCTTCGCATTTTCTTCAAAAAATGGTGAAAAAACCATTTAAAACCCTGCAAAATACAAACAAATATTAAAAAATCCTACATATATAGGTTTACTGCTACAGAGGACACGTGGAGGAAGCGTGGACATTGGATGGCATCATCCAATGGTCGAGATTGATCGGAGGAATCAAAGGGAAGGCGAAAGAAACGTTTAAATCTGAGTCGTCGATCGCGCAGAGATCGACGGTCGGGAGCGGGAAATGGAAAGTCAAAATGGAAAACATTGACTGAGCGATCAAAACAGGGTGATAAAATATGGACCATCGATCTGCAGATCATATCGACGGCGGAGATTGATTGAATGACGCGTCGTAGCCCGGTTAACTGTCGGGCAACTTTGGTGAGAAATAGTCGTCAGATGAGTGGCCTCAGATCGGACGGTACACATTAATATTGCGTCGTATCCACGTCTGAACGTTAATGCGCGATGGATGGAGGTTTTGTGAACAGTGGCCAGGCCACGTGTCAATCGATGAGTGGGATCGCTGGCGATCAGCAAAAAACCGCCTTCGCCAAAAGGTGGTGCGATGAATACCACGCGGTTTTTGGGATGGGTTAGTGGAATGTGGGGACCACTGGGAGATGGACTCCGCACCGTCCGATCTTCAGATCAGATCGACGGTGTGGAACGATTTAAAACTTGTACCAGCGGAAAATTTAATAAAATAATAAAACGTCGGAAAATTAATATAAACAGAGGTTTTATATATATAACCAAAGGTTTTAAACTTTGGCGGGAATAATTAAAAAAAATGGTTGGACGCCCGATTGTGGGGCCGTGGGGCATATGGGAAAAAATGTGACCGGGTTTTTTAAGAGGAGGGGCTAAAAACTTAGCCTGAGGGGGCTTAAGTCCATAATACATTAAAATATGATTTTTATGAACTTTTAATGGTTTTCAAGGGAATCTGAGGGTTCTGATAAGGCGAAAAAGGAGTTTTCAACCTTGTCAAGGGGTTTGATGAAGGGGAAAGGGAAAAATTATGAAAATGAGGGATTTTCATGAGAAATGGAGGGATAAAAACTGAGGTTAGTTTTGGAAGAAGGGAAGGGGGGAAAAGGTGCTTGCAGCAGTATTTTGGCTTGGAAATCAGAAGGATTTCTAAGTGTAAAATCGGAACAGCAGTGAAGTTTGGACAGAGGATAGGCATGAGGCCTTCAAGAGTCTTCAAGAGCCAACAATTTTTAGCAATGAAATTTTTTCCTTGAAGGCTCAAAAAATTCTTAGCCACCTTTTGATATAACAAATTTTATAGGTGGCTAGCAGTGGCTCCACTTGGGGATGGTGCCTTCTTAAAGGCACCAAGAACTTCAGACCTTCTTTCTCTAGGAGGCTGACCTGTGCTTGCTCCATTTATGTTCTCTGGGAGGCTGATCAGTTGCCTCATCCATTGGGCTGCCTTTCTTTCTGTGGATGATGTGTTCTGAAAACATATTAGCAGCCAAAAAAACAATGGATCTTCATCAATATAAACTTCTACCTACCCAATCCTATTGATCTAACATTTTTTCTTCATTAGGGTGAACTTGGATTGGAAAATTATTTTTACAACATTTTATTCTTTTGAAAGCATAAAAATAATCTAATTCTAATCCTTATTTCTCCCTGAACTCAGATTAAACAGTTGAGGTTAGATGCTTCTCTACCTATTCTACTATCTGTTGGGATTGAACTGTCCAACAGATATTTATTCTCTAAATTCTAAAACATAAATTTTAAAAACATTCAAGTCAAGATTAATTTGTTTGACTTGCTGTGATCTATGGCATAAAAACAAGTTGCACATAGACATTTATTTTGCAAAAAATTAAATCAAAATGGAAGGCTTAAGATCTGAAAATTGAAAACATTTCCTTCCTCTTTTCTACAGCTCTATTTTGAATTTGTTTGAGTTGTTTTTCTTTATTGTCTGGTTCAGATTTTGAGCTAATTAGAACCAGATTTACATATTTTTTTACTTAGAAAATGAAACAGATTTGAGTCATCTCTTTTTGGAAACTTAGGTTCAGATTTTGATCATGTTTGAACCTTTAATTTCTATCCTAAACTATCTACTGATAAGCCAAGATTAAACAGTTTGGCAAATCGATTTCACTATCCTATCAGCAGAAAATTTAAAGCTAATTAGTCAAGATTAGGCTGTTTGACTAACTAGAAGTGTGTTTTTCAGGAGTGGCATTTAAGCTTGCACACTTTCAGATTTGTTTCTCTTTTTTGGTATGGGGCTATACCTTTCTTGTTCTCATAATCTGCCCTCTTTTCTTTCTTTCGTTTTTTGTATTTTTTATTTTTACAACTTGAATGCAATGGTGGATGAAATATTTACAATGGAAAAGATAAAAAAGGCTTTTGGAACATAACATGGATCAAGAGAAGTAATTCTTAAGCACCCTGCCATTGACAAGACCCCCAAACAATTCTGCTCCATTCAACTCCTGCAAGAAAAATGCATTGTTACCAGTAGCTGAATGAATAGAGTAAGGGCCAAGCCATAAGTTGTCAAATTTTCCATGCTTGCCCTTCTCTTCCCTCCTTGAGTCCCACTTTAAAACTTTTCCCCAATTTTGAAATTGTTGGCCTTTGTTCTTCTGTTAAAAAACTTTTTAATGCTGATCTGTTTCTGCAATGCTTTGTTATAAACTTCCTCTCTATTTTGTTGAAGATGGATGGTCTGATTTATTCTTCTGATCATGTCATTATCTTCCGTTTGCAACTCTTGAATCAAATTCATTACTGGTACACCAAGGCTATTTGGAAAAATTTCATCAGTACCATACACCAGCTGGAAAGGTGACATGCCAATGGATTTATTCAAGGTCAATCTGTCAGCCCATAGTGCATGAACTAGCTTGGTGTGCCAAGACTTTTTGTTGTCTTCCAACAGTTTCTTGATTATGTTCACTAAAATTTTGTTTGAGGATTCTACAAGTCCATTACCTTGAGGGTAATAGGCCGTGGAATGCCCCAATGTTATCTGATATCTATGACAGAAGTCAACCATCTTGTTTGATCTGAATGTTGCTGCATTATCAATGATAATCTTGGTAGGAAAGCCAAACATGGAGAGAATGTTAGTCTCCACAAATTTTATGATAACTGAATCATTGGCCTGTCTACAAGGTATGGCTTCTTTCCACTTAGTGAAATAGTCTGTGGCAGTGAGAATCCATCTATGTTGGGCAGAAGATGGTGGATGGATTTCTCCTATGAATTCAAGTCCCCACTGTTGAAATGGGGCTTCAACAGTAATATGATGCAGAGGTAGGGGTAGCAGTTTTCTTTTGCCTTCAAAAAGTTGGCATTTATGGCAGGATATGATCATCTTATGCACATCATGGAAAAGAGTAGGCCAATAGAAACCAGCCCTCAAGATTTTGTTGGTTGTTTTCTTCCAGTACAAATGGCCTCCACACTCTCCTTCATGGAATTGGTATTTAACCTTCTCTGCATCAAACTCAGGCAAACATTTAAGCAATACACCACTTGCATTTTTCCAATAAAGACATCTATCAATAATGCAATAGTTTACAGCTTTCAATTTGAGGAATCTTGCCTTTTTTTTTGTCAAACCAGGAGGTGTATTCAATTTAAACAAAACATAAATAATATCAGCATACCAAGGAGAATTCATAAAATGATCTTCAACAATAGGAGTTGAGAATTCTTCTTGGTCATCCAAAGCATTAATCATATTAATATCAAGAACTTCAAAATTTGATTCAGCCATTAATCTAGCTAGACCTTGGCCTTTGATGAGTTTAGTGGGTTTTATCTCTAAATCATACTCAAGGATAATAGCAATCCACTTACCTCTCTTACCATCTGGGTCCTGTGTTAGAATGTCTTTAACAACTGAGTTTGGGACAAAGGCAATGATGTGTGAGTGAAGGATGTACACTCTGAAGTCTTTCAAAGCTTTAACCAAAGAAAAATATTGCTTTTCCATAATGTTATACTTCAAAGGGGCATCCCTCCATGCCTTGCTAAAGAATGCAATAGGCTGCTCTTGTCCTTGTGGATTTTTCTGTAAAAGGATAGCAGTTATGGTATGTTCTGATGCAAATGAAAAAATATAAAAATATTTTGAAAAATCAGGACTTATAAGAACCTATGTTTTGGTTAACGCTTGTTTCACCAGTTCAAAGGACTTCTTTGCTTCCAAGGTCCATTTTACCCCTTGCTCCTTCTTTAACATTTTTGTGATATTCCTCAGGAGCTCAGCCAAGTTGGGGATGAACCTTCTCAAAAAGTTAATCTTTCCAATGAAATATTGCAACTCCTTGATGTTTAGAGGATGAGAGATTTGCAATATGGCCTCAATCCTCTTTGGATCTATCTTTATACCCTCTTCCGAAATAATGTGCCCAAGAAGTTTACCTTCTTGGAGACCAAATAGTGTCTTCTTAGGGTTTAAAGATATCCCAAACTTTCTACACTTCTCGAAAAAATTTCTTAAATTTTCTAAGTGCTCTTCATCTGTTTTTTAAAACACAGTGACATCATCAAGGTATATAATGATGAATAAGCCCAGTTCCTCTGAGAAAGCTATGTCCATGGCTCTTTGAAAATTTGCTCCAGCATTCATTAGACCAAAGGGCATTTTCACATACATGAAAGTGCCCCATGGTGTAGTAAAGGTTGTCTTTAATTGATCAGCAGGGTGAACTAAGATCTGATTGTACCCTGAATAGCCATCCAGCAAAGAAATTCTTTTAGACCCTACCACCCTTTGTAAAATGTGATCCATCTTGGGTAAAGGGTAATTGTCTTTCAATAAAGCTTTGTTTAAGTCTCTAAAGTCTATACAAAGCCTGATTTCTCCAGTTTTCTTCCTAACTGACACCAGATTAGACACCCATTCAGAATATCTAATAGGGAAAATAATACCAGCTTCATACATTTTCATGATCTCCTTCTAAACCAAAGGCAACGGAACAGGGTTTATTCTGCGCAGTTTCTGTTTGAATGGTTTTTAGTTTTCTTTGAGGGGAATTTTGTGCTAAATTATTTTAGTGTCATGGGATTTAAGATCTTCATAACTCCATGCAAAAACATCAGAAAACTCTTTAAACAGCTCTATGTATTTAATTTTAATGTGAGCTGGTAAAGTTTTAGACAGTTTAATCATCATAGGTTTAAGTTCACTGCCTATATTTCACTCCTCCACTTCAGCCTCTACAGGTTCCAGTTTTGGTTTATTTGCCACATCGTTAAAATCAAACAACTCTTCTCAAGGGGCCAGACCCTTAGGCAAACTTTCATCTTTAGAGTGCAGAGTTTCTAACTCCTCTGTTTCTAACTCTGCATTCAATTTTGTTTTGTTTTCAAGTTTGCTAGATAACAGGTTTATATTAATAGGTTCAGGAGATGGTTCTTCTTCATCAAGAAAATTTTCTTCCTTGTAATCTGTTTCATAGTCTGATTCTGAAATGTTTAGTTTGAATTCATTTCTGAAATGCATGAAGTCTTATATTTGTTTGTCATTGTCAAACACCTGCCAATATTTCTCATTATCAGGAACATCTGGTCTAAATTTTATCTCATTTGTGCAGTCTTTGGTGCTATATGACGTTAAGCATGTTCTAGCTGCAAAGGCTAAATTGTGGGCCACAATATTTCTTTTTCTTGGGACAAAAGACAATTTGGATTCCTCGAATGTTTTCAAAAGGTCCATGATATCGTTTTGGTAGGCTCTAAGTCTGGGATGATTTGCGTTATACTCCCCATTGACTTTCCTAATGACTAACTCTAAATCCCCATACACATTGATTCTTCTAGCTCCTAAATTTTTCAATAGGTGTAAGCCTAAGAGAAGGGATTCATATTCTGCTATGTTATTGGAACACTGAAAGTTTAATTTGCAGGAAATGCTTTCTGTGTGGTTATTTTCAGTGTTAGTAATCCAAACACCTGCACCAGCATTGTTCTTATTGCAAGATCCATCAAAATACATACTCCACAGAGGACTAGTTTTAATTTCATCTGTTTGGTGAATGTCCTCTTCAACTAACGTGCTCAAAGGTTGTTGTGGAAACTCAGCACTTAGTTGTATTTGTTTTGATTCCCCAAGATTTTCGTTTGTTTGAGGGTTGTTTTCTTGATTGTAAATGTTTACAAGCAAAGGACATATGCCCTGTAGCTCAATAACTTTGTTTAGTTTGCTATATTTTACAGGTTCAGCAAACTATTTAGACACACATACATTGTGTTCCTCTTCCTCCCTGTTGTCCATTAATCCTGATAAAGTGACTTGTTCACCAAGTGTTTCATCATTAAACATAATAAAATAATCTAGGCTTGTATTTACAGAATACATGGGAGAGTTTTGTGTTTTTTCTTGACTTGTAACTGTGAATTTCATATGGGACTCCCTATAAAGTCTTCTAGTTTGATTGAAAACAGGGATAGTTGCATAGTTCATGTCCATTTGCATAGTCCCTTGTAACTTAGCCCCCCAAGATCTTGATAATAACATTCCATATTTTGGGGGCACATCAGCCACAACAATATCCATGACTAAACAATTGGCTGGAATTTGGGCTAAGTTAACACAGAGGTCTTTAATTAATCCTAAACATTTTACTCTGCTGGAATCAAAGGAGTAAAGGTCTTTGTAAGGTCTGGTGATTTCTAAACCCAGGCTCTCCATTACAGCTTTTGGCATTAAATTATGAGAAGCCCCGGAATCATGCATAGCGTCGTGCAAAATTTTTTCATGAACGTTTAAACTCACATAAAAGGGAGGAACAGGTCCCTCTTGATATCTACCTTCAATCTTAGGACCAAAAATCAGCTCTGGTTGGTCATCATTAAGATTGACTGTGTCCTCATTTTCTTCTATTTTCAAAGCCTTCAAAATTTGGGTTATATATACATGTTGAGCAGCTAACTCAATCAAGGGAACAGAGATTTTGATCTTTGAAATTTCCTGCTCCAGGCTGAAAGGAATTTGACTCTTTAAAGTGTTGGTTTCAGCCTTATTAGCTGTCATTCTATCAGCAATATCAACTTGCTGATTTGTTTTATTTACACTTGACAAAATTGTTTTCACAGGAGTACTAGCTGAAGTGTTATTACTACTAAGGTCTGCACTCTGTTTTTCTTTGTTTTGAGTGCCTTTATCTTTATCATTACCAGAATTTAAAGCCACTATTTTATCCTTTTGTTTGACAACTTTAGGCTTGGTTGCAGTGCTGTTTTGTGAAGATTTTTTAGGGGTTTTGTTGTTGGGGGTTTGTTGACTGGTTTTTCTTCTAAGGTCATATTCTTTTTAAGGTTCTGTGATGACATTTTCCATGTCTTGATAATAGTTCTCATCATCGTCTCTTTTGTCATCATAAGGTGTGTATAGACCTTGCTTTCTATCATAATGAATCTCAAAGTCATCATTGTCTATCCCCAACATGTTGATATCATCCTCCTCTGCTATTTCATCTGTTTCCTCAACCTCACTTACATAGTTTTGCTGAAATGGAGGAGTGATATGTTGATCATTTTCCCTAGGTCTGTTTGGAGGTTGGTTTCTTCTAAAATTTTGGTTTTGGTTCTGGTTTCTATTTTGAGGAGCATTTTGGTTTTGGCTTGCTTGTGCTCTCTTAATTATGCTCATCTCTTTCATCATCTCTTCCATCATTTTTTCCATCTTTGAGTTTGAAGTAGAAGGTGTGGATTCCTCTCTAAAAGACACTCTCTTTTCATTTTTCATTCTTGCTCTCTTTTCCATTAAGTTGACTTCCACAGAAAGAGCACCTCTTTGCATATATTCAAGAGTTTCAAAATCTCTCTCTCTCAGCTGATAGGCCATCTCAAGGTCAAACCCTTCAGGAAACTTGTTTAAAGTTGAGCCCTGTGGAGGTTTTATTTCTGGGGAAAGTGCATTAAACACACTATTGAATCTAATGCAATAATTTTGCACATTTTCCCCAGTGTTTCTATGGAGGTTCTTGTAGTCAGAAAGGACTTGGAGAGGATTCTTCTTTACTTCCCATTTGTTTAAGAATGTTTGATGGAAGGCTTGGAGATCATTAATACTATGGGGGGTTAAAACTTTAAACCATTTTCTTACTTCTCCCCCTAAGCTCTGAGCAAATAATCTAAGTTTGACAGAATCATCATCAATTTCATTTCTGTCAAAATAGTCATTCATCGTATCCACATGTTGTGATGCAATCGTAGCATTACTAGCATCATATAATGGAATTTTGGACTGATAGTCCTATGGAATATTGACTAATGGTGCAGGAAGGACTAAGGGAGCATACCATGTTGCCATGATATGTGGTGGGGGTGGATTTACAAGAGGTGGATTAAAAAAAGGGAAAGTGGGATGGAGTGGAGTGGTTTGAACAGTGGATGTAGGGTGAGGAGAAGTGGATGGACCAGGAATAGATTGCTAAGCTGATCTTGGATGAGAGACACAAGGAAATGCAAATCAAGAGGTTTTTTTTCTCTACTTCCAGGATGTTCACTTGTTTCAGGAGATGAAAGTGAAGACTTAGAATCTAACTGATCTAAATCACCAAGAGACCTAGTTCTAAAGGGATTTACTAAGTCAACTTGTGATTGTTGTAGAGATGAAAGATTTTCAGGGACTGAATTAGCTCTCAAGGGTGATCTGAAAATAGTTGATAATTTAATCCTAGGAGACTTCCTAAGGATACTTTCTAGGTTATCAACCAACTCAGGTGGATCAGGGTCAGGATAGGCTCTAGTATGAATCTTTCTAGGAGCCACTATGTTGTGTTTTTCAGACCCAAACAAACAAGAAAAGTTCAACCAGGTATGACAATCTTTGAGAGGTTAACTAATCTGTTTACAGAAATTTTAATCCTACAGTCCTCTAACTGAGTTTGAAAGATATTACAATGATAAGGGTTCTTCCCAGTGACGTCTTAAGGTCTGTTAAGGATTGTGGAGTTGCCAAGTGGAATTTTTTAGCTCTTTTCAGAGGTAAAAGGTTTTATGGTCCACCACCAAGTTTATTAGATACCAATCTAAAATATTTTTAGGTTTTCTGAGTTCTTTTTCAACTGTGTGGTTTCTAAGAATATCCTAACTTTGTTCAAAACTTTGCTACGGTTAAGAGACAAATACAGTCTACTCTTATGGCTAAGCTAGCTGATTTTTCAAGGTTAGATAAAGACTTATGGGAATCCTAGGGTTTACCTAGTTTGTCACTGATTCAAACAAGTTTTACCATGATTACCTCTCTTAGGTAGTGCTTGAAAAGGCTGATTTTAACTCACAAGGTTTTATAAAAATGAAAATGATTTTGGGTTTTAGTTCCCCAGCGGAGTCGCCAGAAATGTTAGGAATCTGTAATTTTAGCAGATTGGTGAGACTAAAACTATAGAAGCAACATTATTTCAACCAACTTTTGGATCCTAGGATCTAGCCCTCCTGAATCCGGAGAGGGATCTCTCCAATAAGTGAAAAGATGGATTTGTCTTTGAATTTTGGGGTAATAATATTAGGCTAGTTATGAAGGCCAAGGGTTTTGTTTGTTTTTGGATGGTTGAGCATGAATATTACTTGAGGGAAAAGTTCTAAATGAAAAACAGTTTCAAAGGTGAGAAGTTGCAAGAAAATGGAACAATTAGGCTAAAAAGATAGATATAACGCTAGTTTTTAGTCCATTGGGCTATGGAGTTATAACAAGGCTTTAATTGAACAACAACATCAAGAGTGATCCAAGGGGAAAGTCATCTACAACACAAGACTATTGAGGTTATAATGATGGAATGGAAACAATAAAGTGTTGGAGATGGTGGAAACTGATAATAATTTCACAAAGTATTTATAGTCAGTCCAAACAAGAAAATCCTCTTAAGTAACTGTTTAAAACCAACCAAGTGCAGGGCTAACCATTGACCTCTTGGGCAAGTTTGTATTAAAGCAGCTTAATTGACAAACAATCCAGTAATCCACATAATTACCTTCAGAAAGTATGAAAACATATAAGAGAAGACAGAGAGTAAACTTAAGATTAGATAAATTACTTTTAAACCTAATCTGCTTTCAGTCAACACCAAGGGAAACTTTCAGAATCTACTTTTGGAGAAAAACTAGGACCAGGGCACACCATATCTTCCATAGTCATCTTTAATAAGCAAATAAGGAAAATAACTTTCAAGAACAATGTTTAAAGAAAACAGTAGGATGAGGGAACTCCAGCATTCCTAAATGCTTAAACTGTATTAAATCATTCTTAAATAAAAAAATTGGAAGAAAACATTGAGATAAAGCTTTTCAGTTAGAGAATGTTACTGATGTACAGTAGATCCTAACTCTATAAATGTTGTTCTTTATAAGAGAATAGTGAACAATATGACATACATAGAAGGAAAACAATAACAAAGAAAGGAGCACTTCACCAGTGATATAGACCAGGATCCCAAGAAACAACTTGTTTATTGATGTCAAACCAGTTACAGTACTGAGGTCCAATGTTTGAGTTCAGCAATCATCTTCACTATCCAGCCTAACTAATCTATTACAAGCAGAGCTCTAAGGGCTAGTGAACACTATTTACAATCAGAAATTTAAGCTCAAGTGTATATCAAAGTTCTGCAACCAACCCCTCACTCATCTTCTGGATAAGTATATATAGAGGGATGAGGAGGTGAGATCTGATAAAAGATATCAATTACAATTAATACAGACTTAATGGCTTCTTGGCCTTTGAGGGGCTCAATGAAGAAACTTACATACATATTCTCTGTATTAAATGATTTACATAAAGCTTTAAGCTCGATGGGAGCTTTGTTGACCTCTCAGGCTTTGTGTGGCGTCGAAGTAACTCTGCAGATGTCTTTCATTAAGTTTCCTTGCAGAAGTAACTTTCTGGCTGCGCTGAGACAAATATCTGATCCTGATCAATAAATTCGGCCTCTGATTGAATACTTTGAGGTACAGGTGGTGTCGTGGTAGCTAGAGGGATCAATTTGCCTTAATTTGTGGTAGTGGAGGGTTTCTTGTTGATAAAATACTTCATATTTTCTTTAAAATGTGTTTTAAATCAGGGATTAGGCTTTTGATAAACATTCTTAGCCGTAATCCCCACAAAATCTGTCTTTAATCCTCTGTTCTGATAAATTTTGGTCTTCGTCACTGATACTCTCTGACTGCACCTGATTCATTGTTTTTTCTGATGTACAGGGTTGTGCAGGGTTATGTAGCATCAATGCTTCATGAATCATTGATAAAACGTGGATTTTAAACCCTGTGATGATTTTCTTTGATGAATCGAAGGTAGGAAGATCGTCATCCTCTGCCTTTGCATTTTCTTCAAAAAATGGTGAAAAAACCATTTAAAACCCTGCAAAATACAAACAAATATTAAAAAATCCTGCATATATAGGTTTACTGCTGCAGAGGACACGTGGAGGAAGCGTGGCCGTTGGATGGCATCCTCCAACGGTCGAGATTGATCGGAGGAATCAAAGGGAAGGTGGAAGAAACGTTTAAATCTGAGCCATTGATCACGCAGAGATTGATGGTCGAGAGCGGGAAATGGAAAGTAAAAATGGAAAACGTTGACCATTCGATCGAAACAGGGCGATTAAATATGGACCGTCGATCTGCAGATCAGATCGATGGCGGAGATTGATTGAATGACGCGTCGTAGCCCAGTTAACTGTCGAGCAACTTTGGTGAGCAATAGCCGTCGGATGGGCGGCCTCAGATCAGACGGTATGCATTAATATCGTACCGTATCCACGTCTGAACGTTAATGCATGATGGACAGCGGTTTTGTGAACAGTGGTCAGGCCACGTGTCAATCGATGAGTGGGATCATTAGCGATCGGGAAAAAACCGCCTTCGCCAAAAGGCGGTGCGATGAATACCGTGCGGTTTTTGGGATGGGTTAGTGGAATGTGGGGACCACCGGGAGACGGACTCTGCACCGTCCGATCTTCAGATCAGATCAACGGTGCGGAACGATTTAAAACTTGTACCAACGGAAAATTTAATAAAATAATAAAACGTCGAAAAATTAATATAAATAGAGGTTTTATATATATAACCAAAGGTTTTAAACTTTGGCAGGAATAATTAAAAAAAATGGTTGGGCACCCATTACGAGGCCGTGGGGCATATGGGAAAAAATGTGACCGGGGTTTTTAAGAGGAGGGTCTAAAAACTTAGCCCGAGGGGGCTTAAGTTCATAATACATTAAAATATGATTTTTATGAACTTTTAATGGTTTTCAAGGGAATCTGAGGGTTCCGATAAGGCAAAAAACGAGTTTTCAACCTTGTCAAGGGGTTTTATGAAGGGGAAAGGGAAAAATTATGAAAATGAGGGATTTTCATGGGAAATGGAAGGATAAAAACTGAGGCTAGTTTTGGAAGAAGGGAAGGGGGAAAAAGGTGCTTGCAGCAGTATTCTGGCTTGGAAATCGGTAGGATTTCTAAGTGTAAAATGGCAATAGCAGTGAAGTTTGGATAGAGGATAGGCATGAGGCCTTCAAGAGTCTTCAAGAGCCAACAATTTTTAGCAATGAAATTTGTTCCTTGAAGGCTCAAAAAATTCTTAGCCACCTTTTGATATAACAAATTTTATAGGTGGCTAACAGGTTTCAATTCTATTATTTTACAAGAAATTTACTCATTCCAACAATTTTACAAGGTTAATCATCACCTAGATGAACCTGTCCAAAATCACCTTGAACATAGTCATGAAAATGTTTCTTATAAAGTGTGGCATGGAATGAGGCCCTTGAATCTACCACTCAGGCATCAATAACATTTTCTAAATAAAGAATCAAAGCATCTTGGAACACATCACCTGTTACATTTGCTTCATGATTGTTTTCTTGTTGTGCGTCTCGTTATTTTCCCTTCTGAGACTTACAGTCTTTCTTCTAGCATCCTTTCTTCTCGCATTTCCAGCACACTAGTCATGATCTGGAATTGGATATTCATTTCCTTGATTTACTGCGATATCTTGAGCTCTTTCCTCTTTCCATTTTTCTCCCCCTAGTCTTTGCACTCAAAGCATTACCCGATCTCTCACCAGAGCTTTTCCATCACATTTCCTTGCTAAGGATATCACCGACAACATCATCAAACTTTAAAGTACTAGTTCCAGAGACTGAGTTACAAATGGACATAACTAAACCATTCAAACTTTCTGGAAATGAGCATAAAAATAATAGATCCCTAACTTCATAATCGAATTTTACCCCTACAGAACTTAACTGACTGGTAATTGTATTAAATTCATTTAAATGGTTAGCAATAGATCCACCTTCTAACATCTTCATAATAAACAAACGTTTCATAAGAAATACCTTATTTGAAGCCGAGGATTTTTCATATAGTTTTGACAATGTTGTCATTAAAGCCTATGTTGTCATTTCCTTCTAAATATTTAAGGCTACCAATGCCGCTAGGCATGGCTATATTGTTCCAAGTGCCTTTCTATCGAGAATCTCCTATTCTTCGTTTGTCATACCCAACGGCTTCTCTGTTTCTCCGCTCAATGGTAGGTACAGATATTTATGATACAAATAATCTTCCATCTGCATCTTCCACAGCAGGAAGTTTTGGCTGTTAAATTTCTTGACCCTAAACCTACCATTTTCTGCCATTTCTCCCACTTGAACCAGGAACCCTTCTTTCTTGCAAGTTTATTATCCAAATAGACCTTCAGCTCTGATATATTACATAACAATGGAACACATGGAACACATAAAATATGTAGAAACAAAAACACAGAAATAACATATCAAATAAGAGAGACGCATATATGTGGTTCACTCGACTTGGGCTACGTCCACAGAAACAACCAGTCCTTCATTTTTATTATCCAGCAAAAAGAAGAGACACAACCTACAATAGATCCATCGTAATATCACCTACTCTCTCACACAGTCCCCCTTTCTATTTCTTTCTCAGAGTATACACAGCTGCAATACAATACCATCATAAAATAGAGGGGTTGCCTTCTAGGGCAAAAAACCTAAATTAAATATAACTTCTACCATTAGATCATCCTCCTAATGAACGGCCAAGATTGACTACGAAATTACAATATTTTGCGAGGCAATTTTACATTTGTTTTTAACTTCGGGGGCGTTTCCCCCAAAACCCACCGCCGAGGGGGGGGGGGGCTCCAAAAGGTCATCGCCGCCCCCCTTTGGACCCCCCTAATGGTGATCAAATGACATGCGGTGTTGCCACCCCATAAAGAAAAGGGTTCCAATGTGGTGATACATCTAAATAAATAATATAATCAGGCTCCACACCCAACAATAACTTCATGCTTGTTTAAACTAACCTAGCTCAATCAGGATTAAACTATGTGAATTATTTTTTCACTATCCTTAACTATTTTATTTCAGCCTAATCATGTTTAAACAGTGTGATTAGACTAGCTATTTATACTTATTCTATCACAATGTGGCATTTTAACTAGTAGCACATTTATTCAAAAATTTCAAAGTATTGATTCATGCAATTTTTTTTTATTTAGTGGAATTTAGGCTTGCTCACTCCTATAATATTCTTTCTCATGGGTTTTTTTATTCTTTTATTATTTTTTCCTTTTCTGATGTTTTTTTTATTTTTTATTATTTTCACATATCTATTTTTGTATACCCTTTTGTTTTTTATTTCTTTTCTTTTTTCTTTTTTCTTTTTGGAAATAAATTTGCAGAATAGAAAGTTATTTACAACATATTTGTACAAAACACAAATACGATTAAGTCATCCTATAAAATATAGGACTCTAACACCAAGAAGGCGAATACAAGATCAGAAGAAGAGCCCAAGTTTGCAACAGTGGGCGATTACTGGGATGAGAAGACAGTCAGCAAAGTCACAGAAATAGTGCATGAATATCAAGAATTGTTTCCCACTAAATTTTCATATATGAAGTGAAATTTAGGAGATCTAGGTGTTTGGTCAATTTAGTTTGTCCTAAATTGCTACATTTAATTTGTCAATCCGGGATTCGTAAGTTGACGAAGTGTGGCGCACTATATGTGCAAGATAACCTATCTCTTACTTTTTTGTCGTTTTTGGATTTTTGTGAAATTCTAAAAGACAAGTATGGAGACAAATATCCAAGACAACAATGTCTTTCTAATGATTTTCCAAACTTCAAAAGAATTTTAAAAACACACAATGACAAAATTAATTCTTCAAAGAAAATGAAATTGCATCACTACTCTAGTCAAACAAACAATGAACTACTAATCATGAAACTCATTATTCTTACTGTTGTTCAAACACAAAAGAAACTATGCTGAAAGAAATCCAAAAGTTGCAACAAAGTAAATCTAAATCAAATTACATCAACTTATCTTCTGATCCCTCATCATTAGTCCAACTATGATTTTCGGAGGTAACCATAAACAACTTGAGTAACCTGATATCTAACTTGCAGAAAGTAAACTAATATCAAACTACACATTCATAATTCAATCCCTCACCATCAGTCCAGCTATGGCTTTCGGAGGTAACCTAAGATGTCATGAGCAATTTAATATATCTAACTTGCAGAAAGTAAACTAATATCAAACTACACATTCATAATTCAATCCCTCACCATCAGTCCAGCTGTGGCTTTCGGAGGTAACTGAAAATGTCATGAGCAATTTAATATATCTAACTTGCAGAAAGTAAACTAATATCAAAATAAACATTCATAATTCAATCCCTCACCATCAGTCCAGCTGTGGCTTTCGGAGGTAACTGAAAATGTCATGAGCAATTTAATATATATAACTTGCAGAAAGTAAACTAATATCAAACTACACATTCATAATTCAATCCCTCACCATCAGTCCAGCTGTGGCTTTCGGAGGTAACTGAAAATGACATGAACAATTTGATACATCTAAATCTAACTACTGAAACAAATGTGCAAGACTGAAATAAACAAAGCAGTACTGAAATTAAACAGAAACTAAGAAAAGTAAATTAGCAGCAGAACAATATTAATTCCATGTCATTAGTCAAAAAGTTATGCAAATGCTCGGGCTGCCTATTTATAACCTGAAACAAGAACACTGATCAGTTAACAATAACATAAAACATGAAATATTATGGACAGAAGCAAGATGTAAAGCATGAAAGATTATAAATAGAAATGAAGCATATATACCATGAAAGATGCAATGTATAAACATGTGAATGAATTATGGCACAATGAGCTTAAAGAAATAAAACAAGAACTATACAATAATGCAAAAAACCTCAGCGTGTGCAGGGGCCCTCTACACCAGCCTTGGCAACAGTCTTCAAGTACGAATTATGTTTGGAAACAGAGTATTCTTATATATTAAAATGCAGTCATAACAGAAAGGTGATATTACGGCATAGTGGCAACGTAATTACATTACAGAGCTATCTGGAAGCTAATGGAGACTAATCTAATATGCATATGCAAACGCATTATTTATAACAAAGGAAATATAACTAATTCCCTAAAGTTTTTGCTGATGGAGAACACGTAAACCATTACGTCCAGAGATCTAGGATCATGGCCGCGTTGAGGAGTAAATCTATGGAGAGTGGATGTTGGATTCGGATATGGAGCCATGTACAGGTGTTGATGTGTCTCCCACAACTCAGAAACGGCCATATGAATCTTCACGTGACGAGAAACAGAGTCCTGTCACCGTGGGACTCTACAGTTGACTTCCACTTGGCCACCTTTGACCGCAGCTTCCTTAAGTGAATTTTCTCGAGCCAATAGGACACGATCCATGTCCACATCATTTCTAACTTGCCCATGTGGCTCGTTTTTCCTGAGGACACCTGTAACATAGATTTTCACAAAATGGTTGCGGAAAGTTGCAGCAGCTGCGGAAAGTGGCAAGATTCCACAGCTAAATGAGCAAAAATCTAAATCAAACAGCAGACACAAAATATAGTTAAAAACCATTTTAGATGCTCTTTTGCAATTAATATACAATGATATTGACAACTTGGAAGGTTCAGGTGAATGAAAAAGGTCTAGAAAGGTGTATGGAAAAGATGCAGATTTGAGACTCAACACTAGGGATCATGAAAAATGTAGGTTTTAACCCTGAACAGAAATTATCTACACACAAATATTATAACAAAAAATAAACAATAGCGAGAGCATAAAACATAAAACAGATAAACACATAGATTTTCCCCTAGATCCCAAATCGGGACGACCAGCTTGATATTTCATTATATTCCTTTTAGTGTTACAACACATATATATACATGTCGAAGCATACATAAACCCTAATCCATTAACCCTGGATTAGAACATAACCATAGTTCCCTTGACCAGATCTACAAAAATACCAGGGACCGAAAACCATCGTACCCCAAAACCATGTGCAAAACCATGCACAAAACCATGGGCGCGGACTGCCCACTGGAAATTAAGGACCAAAACATTTTCGCTGGGGCGCTACCCCGGACCCTGACAGGGGGGGCTATTGCCCCCCCTCTTCCCCCCCACGCGTGATTAGTCATGGAAAGAATATAACACATACCCAACAAAAAATCTCCTGAAAGCTTATGCGAAGCCATTCAAGCAAAGATATTATAGGTTGAACTCGAAGTACAAGGAGAAAGTAAAGCTAGAACTTGATAAGATGATAATACCAGGGATTTTTGAACCTGATGAATAGTTAGAATGGGTAAGTCTTATGGTGGTGCAGGAAAACAAAACAAAAGGAGAGATCAAGATATGTGTAGACCTAAGGAATTTGAACGATGCATGCTTACACAAATTTTCCCACCCCTTTCGTAGATGAAGTATTGGATAATGTAAAAGTTCAGGAAGCCTAATCATTTACATATGGATTTTCAGGATATCATCATATCAGAATTGCACCTGAAGATCGACACAAGACCACATTTGCTACAGAATGAGGATCATATCAGTATACAATAATTCCTTTTAGATTGAAGAATGCCCCTGCTATATTTTCCAGAGTGGTGGTCGCAGCTTTTAAGGAGTACATTCACAAATTTTTGGAGGCATACTTTTGACAATATTTGGACTATTGAATAAACATGTTAGGAGCTTGAGGCTTATGCTTGACACTTTTAGACAACATTAGATCTCTTTGAATATAAATAAGTGCATATTTTGTGTACCTTTTGGTATATTTTTGGGAAATGTTTTTTGCAATAAAGGACTTATGGTGGAACCTTGAAATATTGATGCCATTGTGAACTTGGATCCACCTAAGAAAATAATACAATTGCACAGTACATTGGGATATATAGGCTACTACAAAAAATTCATAAAGGGGAATGTGCGGATCACTGCGCCAATGGATAAATTGTTGAAGAAAGATGTGACATTTTAGTGGGATGAAGAATGCCAGAAGATCCTCGACATACTAAAAGAGAATATTGCAATTGAGCCTATTATAGTATTCCATGACTGGAACAAGGACTTCCATGTCCATGTCGATGCTTCTTGCATAGCTTTAGGAGTATTATTGGCACAACTTGGTGAAGGAGAAATTGACCATCCTATAGCTTTTTCAAGTAGGAAGTTTTATACAACTGAGAAGAACTACACTACCACAGAAATGGAAGGTCTAGCTATGGTGTATGATCTGCAAAAATTCAAACATTATTTGCTACGATCACATTTTAATATGTTTACATATCATTCTGCATTGAAGTACTTGGTCAATAAACCTATCCTAGGAGGGAAGATTTGCAGATGGTTATTATCATTTCAGGAGTATGACTTTGAAGTTGTTGTTAAACTAGGAAGGCTATGATGCAGGACTTGACCATCTGTCAAGAATAGAAATAGGAGAAGAACCAACTAGCATAGAAGATAATCTCCCTAATGCGCAGTTATTTGCAATCATAGTAGTAGATAACAACTTTACAAACATTATTCACTTTTTGACCACAGGGATGGCTCATTTGGAATATATTGCGCAATAGAAGAAAGAATTGGTGGTTAAGGCAGATGATTTTTCATTGATATGGGGAAAATTATATAAGATGGGACCAGATGAGATACTGCACAGATATTGTTAGTATGAATCTTTTGTCGAAGCGTACGAAAAAAGACCACTTTAGCTACGCATAACTTATAGCCCTAACATCAAATGTGGCTGCTAACATCTTCAGATCTGCAGTTAGTTGATCAAGACAAGTGCTGCAAAAAACCAGATCTATGCATAGAAATACATTAAGCAGTAAAATCAAGAGTTTGCTCCATACATCCAACAGACAAGACAAGAACAATGTTTTTTTAAATAATTTTCGTATTAAGGGCACCTGAGAGGAAAAACAAGAAGGTGTATCCAATTCTCCTCAATGGGATGGGTTCTTGGAAGTCCTCATCACTTCAGATCTAGAATCTCTCTCTCTTGTTGGTGTAGAAAACCCAGACAAAGATAGAACTCAAAGGGAGCTCACACAGCAAATAATGTAGAAAAATGTGACCAAGTGTATAGATCCAGAGTGATCTAATAGGCAACAAAAGGTGAAGAATAGTAGGAAAAACCCTCCTATTTATAACAAAATATTGGGTCATTCTAGATCTTGGTGCATGATTAAAATAACATTAACCAAATCTAGATCCACCTTTTATGGAATATTTTAATATATTTGTTGGAGGGAAAAAGTATTTGACTTGGGTCAAATCCCTTTATTTGTGAATAATAAATAAATAAATGATTTATTTATCATTTTAAGGAAGTGGTTGAAGGATAATCAAATAAATAATGATTTATTTACTTATTTATGGGTGATTTAGTCATATTTAACAAGGAATATTATTTAAATAAGATTTAAATAATTATTCCTAGAAAATAATAAGATAAATAAAGATTTATCTAATTAATTTCTTTGTTTTGGGTTAAACATGACCAGGAAAATAAAAAAAATATAGGTTTGTTTAAAATTTCCTTTTGGGGTTTCCTGTTTAGACCATAAACAACCTAATAAATGTGTTTTATTAAGTTATTTTACATAGTGAAAGCAATTTACTTAGGGTAAAATTGGTCTTACGTGGTGTACTTGGGTCCATCTAATGATAGTAGGTTAGATGACCAAAAAATGGTGTAACAGATATGTTCATGAACATGAAATATTGATGATTCTAGCAGAAGCTCATGGAAGCGCAGTTGGTGGGCGTTGTGTAGGAAAGGCTACTGCGCAAAATATCTTGAGGGCAGTATTGTGGTGGCCCACAATACATAAGAATGCAAAGGAGTATTGTAGAGCATGCGATGTATGTCAAAGAACAGGGAATCCCTCTAGAAGATATGAGATGCCATTAGTTCCACAAGTAAAATTGTAGGCTTTTAATAAGCGAGCTATTGATTTTTTTGGACCTATCAACCCACCTCGAAAGAAGATTGGTGTGAGGTACACAATAACTATAACTGATTATTTGACAAGATGGGTCGAAGCACAACTAGTAAGGAACTGCAACAAATTTTATTTTTGAGTATATATTGTCTAGATTTGGGCGTCTGAAGATATTTATGAGGGACCAAGGCTCACATTTCCTAAATAATACTATCGAAGCATTGGCTGAGTAGTTCCAAGTCTACCACCAGAATATTACCCCTTATCACCCTCAGGACAATGGGACAGTGGAGGCATTTAATAATATTTTGGAGATTTCACTCACCAAAGTATGCAATGTCAACAAAGATGACTGGAATCTCATAATTCCAGTTGTATTATGGGCTTACAGGACCACATGCAAGATGTTGACAGGTCAGACACACTTCAAGTTGGTATATGGACAAGAAGTTGTGATTTCCATGGAGTATATTGTGCCTAGTTTGAGAATTGCAGCCTTCACAAATATGGAAAACCCTGAAACAATGTAGGAAATAATGTCACAGTTAATTTCTTTGGAGGAAAAAATATTTATAGTACGATTCCATTTGCAGGTGAATAAAGCAAGAGATAATCTCTAGCATGATAGACATATCAAGTAAAAGAAGTTCAAGGTAGGATACCTTGTCCTTCTTTATGATAGTATGTTTGTAAAATTTCCAAGAACATTCAAAACGCATTGGTTGGGCCCATATATTATAAAGCATATTACTGATGTAGGTGTGGTTCAATTAGTGCAGTTGAAATGGATAATTTATTCAGGGAAGGGTAAATGGTAGTAGGTTGAAGCTTTACAGGGACAACCCTGCCCCTATAGCTTCGCACTGAAGAAGAAAAATGAGGAAAGTCTTAGTGCCACTTGCAATTGAAATTGGACACTAGACAATAAACTACTCTGCAAAAATAGAGATTCGACAAAGGAATTTGTTTTAGTACAATCTGGATTATGTCATAGTTCGCAAGAGTGGCGATGTAAGAAGGGTTGTTCGCCACAGTATAGGGTGCATCCAAGTTCGCTGAAGGAATATGACCGTTAAAAGGGAAACTTGTCGTTGGAGGAGCAATAATTTGAATTTATGGAGACAGGTTGGCAAAGATCCAGGAAGAGATATTCAATTAATGAACCCAATCTGAACAAGATATGATCTAATGATGGGGTTATAATATCAGGAGCGTTATAAAAAGCCACGTCCAGTCAATATTTTGGCACTTTGTTATCTGGGATCTCAAAAATCGCTAAGTATTGAGAAATTGCAAAAGTTTAACTCATGTATGAACACTGAAGACTTCATCCGCGTATTTAAAGAGAGAGGTATAGAAGGTATCATGTAGGCCACAAAATCATCTACTGCACTGGCAGCATTGCCATCAATTGCGGCATCACCTCTCTCACATCAAACATCACTCCGAAAGAAACAAAATAAGGAAGCAAGAATAAAGAAGAAACAAGATAAGAAACCCATCAAGCCACAACCATAACCCCAACCCATTGAATATAGTGAAGAGGAAATAGAACAACGATAGATGGAGATAGAGGGCGCAGTGCTTCCATCTCCCCTGCCACCATACTTGCCACCTATGAAACCAGATGCTAAACCCATGAAGGATTCCAAAGATGCGAAGTATAGCACATTCACACCATTGTTGCCAGATAAGGTGCCATTTTTTGAGATTCAACAAGATGATGAGCTTAGTGAAAAGAGTCACCTTCACTAAGTGGGCCCACAGGCTATTTTTGGTGCAAAGTCTATTTTTAGACTATGTCTATTTTTAGACTATGTCTATTTTTAGACATGTCGATCATATTCTATGAGTTGCAGGATGCTATTTATGGATGGTTGGTCAAGTTGGAAAAATAGATGGACTTCTATTTTTAGACATATTGGGCGGAGTCTATTTTTAGACTGCTAGTCTAAAAATAGATATGTCGAATATTAGCTCTTAATAATATTTGGACTCTAAACATTATCTTATTCTCTTGGAGCACTTCAGTTAAGTGCACAGATGTGGCACAGTAGCTGACAGAAGGAATTACGCTATTCCTGAGGGTTATCAATGTTAATCGGAGTCAATGCATGAGAGCAAGCTAGAAACTCATGTGAGCCGCAGTTTGGTGGAGTTGGAGAAGTAGTTGGTGGAGTTGTATTTAGTTTAACTCAGTTAGACTCAGCTGAGCTAGTTGTATCTAGTCTAACTGATTGATACACTAGTGAGAGTGGAGTGAATTAATTAGTTAATTAATTCATAAATAATAACTCATTAATAAATGAATAATACATCAGTTAACTATAGTGCATGGTAGTTTCAGTGGAGACCAGTGGAGAGATAGGTGGAAGGGCAAGATAGGCTATCTGTTGTGACTATAGTGATGCATTGATTGCATCCAACACTCAATGGAGATGCCAATGAGGATTGCAAGAGCAAGGATGGAGTAATTAGAACTCATTCAGAGCCATTCTTCAGCAGGGATTGCATAGTAGAGGCAGGATAGCAGGTGGCAAAGATCAGTGCATGGATTTGCAAGATTGGGTTTGATTAGTGTGTAGCGATTGTATTGTACTGAGAGCTTGATATGATCAGCTTTGTATGAGTATTGTTACATGATCTCTATGACATATATTATATACAGTTAGTTGGGGTTTTCAGCTTCAGGCTTTCCCGTTAAACAATTGTGTTAATGTGTGTGGATTTTTATTGTTTCATGTGCGCATTGCAATCTTGATTTAATTTCCGCAAATGATCAATGGTGGAATAGATTTTGTATTTTGCATGAAGTTAAAATAGTGTGAGATCAGGAGAATCTTGGATATATAACACATCATTTATATAATTTCTACATGGTATCAGAGCAGTTTATCATTGGAGCAGATTGCAATTATTGAAGCGGTTGAGTTTTGTGCTGGTGGAATTTGAATTTGCTGCAGTGTTTTCTTGGTGTCGAAATTGAGCATTCATTGATAAGTCTTTCAACAGATTGCGATTGGAGTATGCCCTTGAGGGCAGCTCGAATTATATTGCATGGAAGGACAATATGGAGGCGGTGCTAGATGATAATGGGTTGAAGGAGTTAGGGTCCCGTGATTTGGCCGATTACTAGCCAAATGATGATGTAACATCAAAACTGCTTGGAGCCCAAGGACCTAGCCTTCTCGACTCAGAGGGCTCTCTCTATAAGTAAAAGATGTCGGTGTGTTTACTTGCGATGTTCTGATATTAGGCTAGTTATGAAGTATGTTTTTGGTTTTTTGGTTTTTTTTTAAGTTTGTGAGGGATGAAACTGATCAAATACATAAACTGGATAACAAGATGTAGATAAATTGGGCTATGGGGTCAATCAGGTCAAGGAAGCTAATGAAGTGATGATGTAAAGCCGTCGTAGGGCCGATTTAATCCGTGAGAAGTGATATCCATAGGCAAAATGGATTAAATGAACAAAACAGGAAAGACAAGGATTTCAAGTGCAAACTAGTTAATAGCAGACATAAACATGTAATAGCAGCCACAATCATGCTAGGAATAACTATAAGCTAATCAATACATAGAAATCAAACATTCAAGCCATACATAGAGGTATATGACCCCTAACTTCGGGAAAGGGCCATCGTAATTTGGGGAAAATACATGAGACAAACTAACAACTCATAAACTATGCCCTAACGCCTTAAACATAGTCTCTGAGTTACTGGGCACTTGGACAAATAAGTTTTCATAGTTTTAGGCAAAGGGCGATCGGGACTAGGCCTCCTTGGTTCAACAAAATGATCAACAAATCAAGCCAAAGAGAAAGTTTTATGATTTAACTATGGGCGCCTGATAGGTAGGTAGGGAAAACCATACATCCTACTCAACATACATGGAACCGATGAATAAAACTTAGTAACAATACTCCTTAGGTTACAAAGAGCAGCTAAGAATTCTTTAGCATAACTAAGGAGAAGAAAACATCAAGCTATGAAGATTCAGGATTTTGAGGTGCCTCCATGGGCATGTCTCAAAATCAATCTTTTACCGATCTATAGCAAGAAAAATGAAATATGAGTGAAAACTAGAAGACAAAACACATTAAGAAGCACTATACCATTCTACCATGTCAAGGAATCCATCAACAAGCCTTCAACATTCCTCAAAAGCATCCAAGAGGCAATCCAAACATCATAACTCAAGTGTATTCTTCAAAGCTCATATGACCAATGCATTAATTCTTCTCTCAATTTCAGCCTCTGATTTACAAAGAGAACCATGGAATAAATGGGCTTGAGGGAGGAAAACCTCATGGAGCAACTAGCTATCCATTCGTCAAGTCAAAATATCTAAACTTGTCCTTGAGGCTTTGCAAAGCTCAAGGCACAAAATATCTCATAAAATATCTAAAAAATGCTAAAAGAGGGAATTAAATTGACTTTTCATAACTTCTCATGTGCAAAAATAGCTAAACGCACATGAGGAAATATCAGTTTTTAAAGGTTCATTTTTTACAAAAATACTCAAAAAATACATCAGCAAAAGGTCCCCTGACTTGCTAGCAACTTTTGGCAGCCTTCCCGATGTTGAAACGAGGCTCATGATAGCTCGTTGGAAAGCTCTCTCAGGCTCTTTTCCGGCGCAACTGGAACCAACTCAATCCGAGGTCCGGAAGTCATCCAAAACCGTACCGTGTGAAAAACCCAAAATAGCGGGGCATCATTGATATGTATGCGTAACGTGCAAAATATATGTTTTCACACTTGAGGGGGCGAATGATCTTCAAATGCCCCGAAAATCACTGGAGACCTGCTCATGGAATTATGAAACCCATTGGGATCATCCTCCTCGCTTGACAACTCATCAAACTGAAATGGCACATTTATGAGTTTTTGGCGAAAAACCCCAAAAAATGCCGAAAAACAAAAAGTTGCCGAAATAGGCCCAAAATTGGCATGCATGACCCTCAAGGGTCCATAGAAACATGCTCCGAATCTGATACCAAAATATCAAGGGCTGATATGTCTTTCTTCTCTTTCCGTGTCGGGCGCTCCTTAAAACTGCTGTTCTTGATCATAATCCTTATGCTGTTGCGCAAACTGCTGAGCTGCTGCTGTTCAGCACTATCCTCCTCTGGTTCCTGCTTATGCTGATCTTCACCACTGTCATGTTGCTCTTGTTGTCTTGCTTTGGAGGCATTTTTACCTAACTATTCTTTGGAAGAAACCAATCAGCTTTTATGAACAATGCCCCGTCGGATATGAGACAGGCCACCAAACTGCTTGGACAGATATGGACACTGTGGTTTGGATGAAATGTAACAATGCTTCCTTGAATAAGCCCCCCTCAACACTTATTAACAACAATTCTTTAAATTTGGATGCACTTCAGCTATGTATCCTTCTTAACAATGGCACTATATGTAAGAGCTGCTTTGTAGGTTCTTTGTGCACAGTCTTGAACAAATCCCCTCTTGTGATTTTGCTTGGAGGCCTGCTTGCACTTGTATTTTTGTCTTTGAAACCAACCTTCAAAAATTATAACCCTGCTCTTTTAGGTCATTTACCTTGAAACATGCCCCTGTCAGTAGACTTCTGTGGATACCACACAGTGGGAAAAGAAAGAGACCCTGTGGTTAGGTCAAAAAAAAAATAGCCCACTGTGTTAAGAGAAAAACCTTTCACTTGTGACTTTTTGAGAAGTCAATCACTGCCTTTATAACTCGTGCTGTTACCTTTGGAAGTTCTCTGTCAACCAACCTTCAGTAGTGAAATACAGTGAAATAGGGGCAGATCTCTAGAAGAGGCTTGTTGTGATAAGTGTTTTGGTACCCTGTTCTTTAGAAATGACCTCCCCTCGAAACATATCACAACAACAGTTTTCCAATAATGACACCATTCAGTGGAAGAAAAACAGAACTATGCTAGGTGATATATCAGTGCACTATGCTCTTTAGAACACCCTCTTTTGTTTGTGAGTTTTAAGAGAGCCACCCAAATACCTGTACCCCTGCTTTAATATCAAATTTCAAACACTAACAAACTGTTCTTCAGAAAAAGGTTCCTTTCTTTGTGAAGTTTTGTCAACAAATCTTCGGAATGATGTAATATATTGCGAGGAGAAAACAGACCTAGCTTGGGCGAAAAAATCATTGCACACAGTAGTTTAGGCAATACATTCTTTGTTTGTGAGTTTTGAGATATACACCACTACACTTTATACCCCTGCCTCCAAGGTTTCAACTTCTTATCAACAAACTCTGTCTTTTAATGTGTTGTCATCCTTGAAAAATTTTTGTGAGTTCTTAAAAGGAAATCCCTTGGAAGGAGTTTGAAAGCAGGGACGCTCCAACAATGGCGCGGCAATCTTTGGAGAAAACCCGTCGCACAGGAAAAAAGGCTGTCGGGTGGACTTGTCGTGCGGTCGGGCGGCCACCTACAGGCACGTCGCGCTCGCCTACAGGCACGTCGCGCCGACGTTAAAATCCTGTGTAAAATGATGCCCAGGCACGTCGCGCCAAATTCCAGGCCCGTCGCGCCGCCTTAAAACAGTGCAGAAAACCTCAATTCGCTTGAAAACACGTTGTGATGCTTGGGAGCTGCGGCAATTGGTTTTTTTTTATTATTTCAAAGTGACTTACTACTCCTTTATTTCATTCCTTTGACACTCCTTCAACGGCTATATTCAAAAAAATAAAGACCCTATGGCTATTTTGAACATAGTGAAGCTTTTCGTTCAAACAGTGGCAATTCTTTAAATGATACAAAAATGTGTTTGCATCAAGTTGTTTTTTAAACAGTGATAGTTCATCACATTTGCTTTGCCTATTCATGAAGTCACATACCTGTTCTCATAAGAGAGACATTTCAAAACCTCGACTTTGTCCCTCTTTTTGGCATTTTAGGTGACAATGTTAACAAAAGAAAAGGTCATTCAAAAATTGTCAAAGGTGTTTGAAAGCTGCCTTATCACTTACAGTGGACCACCGGTGCCCTTGCAATCAGTTTAACAATCTTGGTCCTTAGGTGATTTACAGGTTTCCTTCTGGACTGTAAGTGTCTTCTACTAGATGTTTCTTTTTATAACATGATTCTCTGCTTCACAACTCACTGTGCCACATCCCTGTCACTGCTTTTGCTATACTGTATCTTTGTGCTGAAACTGTCCTTTGGGATGATGACCATTGTGTCTGTTTTAGGGAATATAAACAGTGATAATTCATCAAAAACAAATTCCTTCTGCCTAATCATAAGATCATATACCCATTTGCCTCCTCATTTGAAAATACAAACTTGTAAAATATGAAAACAGGGCTTTTGGGCACATAGTCTTTATTCTGTTCTGATCAGTATATTAAACCCCTTTTTGTCAATAGCACCATTTCATGATTGGACTATGTTCACTGCCTCCCTCTCTTGGTGATTGCTAGCAAAGAAGGGCTATTTCATAATGTACCAAAAATATTTGAAAATTTGTAAAACACCCCTTCTTGAAAGGCACCTCTTTGGACTTTTGATATATGATATTGTTTTGCTGCTTGACCCTTTCCTCAAGGAGAAAATCTTCTTTTTGATATCAGTGGCACACATATGCTCAAAATTGTCTCTTTTTCTATTCATAGAATTGCATACCTGTCATCATGCATTTTATGACTCAACCTTGGTCACTGTTTTACTTTCCCAGTGATAAATTGCTGCTTCTAAGTGTTTCACAAGTTTTTCTCTGGACTGTAAATACACTTTTTAGGTTGCATCCTTTCACCCTAGACTTCTTTGTTTGCTCAGAAGGATTTCCTTTGATTTCTGGATAAGTGGTCATGGAATGTCTTTAACCCTTTTTAAGTCAACTGCTCCTTTGGCATTCATAGCATACAATATGTTCAATACCTTCTCCTTTCTACTAGATGTACTGTCTGAAAGGTAGTTCTTGAAATAGTAGTATCAGTATCTTTACATTATCAGAACTGTCATTCATCTGTGAAATGACTTTTATTCCTTTTTGGTAACCTTCCACTGCTCTTTCTTGTATCAATCAGTTTCAGCACCTGTAGTAGCTTTGGCCTTCTACTCATGCATGGAGGAGGCTCTTCGTCAGAGAAGGTCTCCGGAGACTTTCTGACCACTAGGCTCGACACAGCCCTTTTTCTGAATGTAGTGGTAAGAAACCTCTTGAAAAACATCAGTCTTAGCATCTTCACTTGTAAGCATCATTATGTGTCAGCAGAAAACCCTAGCCAGAGTAATACCATTTCCCTGTATTGTCCTAAGGGTGAATCAAACATTTGGCTTGTTGCATCTTATGATTGATTATTTTAACAAACAAACTTTGTGACTATGAAGATCAGTGTTTCCTTGAAAAAACCAAGCACTTTCTCCTGCCTGTGTAATGGCATTATTTATCATCTGTTCTATTTGATCTTGTGGATAGACAGGGTTCTTATGCTTTGGAATGTTTACTGATGACATGTCCTCCTAGAGTTCAACAATCCATATGGTTTGCAAGTTCGAGATGAGCTCCTTTATCAGGCCAAACTCCCTTTTCCTTTGAGTTTATCATATTTCCACTACATTACTGTTATGATCATTAGCCATTTTCATAAAACCTGGAGTCTTTGTTTCATTTGTTTCAGCTCAAGACAAACCTGGATCTTTGCCACCTTCTGAGTCAATACTGGCCTGCGCCCTCTGCTTATGGATGAAGGAGGCGTGCCTGTGTAATGGCATTATTTATCATCTGTTCTATTTGATCTTGTGGATAGACAGGGTCCTTATGCTTTGGAAAGTTCACTGATGACAGGCCTTCTAAAGTTTCAACCATTCACCTGACTTGAAAGTTTCAGATGACCTCCTTTATCAGGCCAAACTCCCCTTTCCTTTGAGCTTATCATATTTCCACTATAATCCTGTTATGGTCAGCAATTACATTCATGAAACCTGAAGATATTGTTTCATTGTTTCAGTAAGGGCAAACCTGGACTTCTACAACCTTCTGAGTCAAACACTGGCCTGCGCCCTCTGCTTATGTATTAAGGAGGTGCCCTAACCCTCTGCTTGTAATGAAGGAGGTTCTGGGCCTTGAAAATTTACCATTTGCTGAGACAGTGGCAACCCTTTCTTACTGTTATTTTTATGCTGGAAAGAGCTTGTAGGGTCCTGACGAGTGACTTTTGTTTTGCAGCTTCATCTCAGGCTCACAATACATTTAGAAGCAGCTGTTCCTCTAACTGTAAACTCAAACATTTACTCCATGAGATGAAATAAATTTCATGTCTTTGTAGAACCATAGAACACAATGAAAAACCTACTAGTCAGCTTGAGATTGGGCTTTATGCAGTGCTGAGATCTAGGGGGTGTGAGTGGCGCGACTTAAGGCTGTTTGTTAATTTCGTTTGCAAAGTAAGGGATCATTCATGGCAGGTTTGCTGCAGATGAAGGCTTTTTTGGCTTTTTTGATGATTGCCAAAGGTGAGGTGTCTTAAAATGCCACTTCCTAACATAGGGGAGACCTTTGAAACAGATGTGGATTTGCCTTTTAAGGCTGATGGGCAGGTAAATAAGGCTGAGGTTAGATAGGATTGTTGACAAGGAGGTTGTGGTTTTGCTAGGGGTGGACTGAATAGGTAGAAAGGCAAAAAAAAAATTTTGGGAGGGTTTTCTGGATGACATATTGACATAAGGAAATCAGTTTCTAGAAAACTAAGATGAAGATATAGTCATCACTAACATTGTTTAAAATATTGATGGCTAACAGTGGCTTCATTTGGGGAGGGCAGCTCCTCGTCAGGAGGTGTCCAGAATTCAGATTTTTGGCTTATGAAGACCAGTGCCTTATCTATTGGCGCAAAATTTACCCTTCCCTTGATGTTATTTCTGAAAAGTGTCAGCATGGTTAACATCAATGATACTTCTACCTACCCTACTATCTTTCCTAACATTTTTTCTTCTGTTTGGCGCATTTGAACTAGCAGCCCTTTGACAATGCATATTTTTCTTTTTGCAAAATGAACCTATCTATTTCTACTCTTATATCTGCCAGGAGTTCAGATTAAGATGATGAACTCCTTCATTTCTCTACCTAACTAGATCGACTGTCAAGATTAAGCAGTTTGACAGGATTTCATTCTCTAATCTACAACATGAAATTGAAAAATGATCAAATCAGGATTAGGCAGTCTGATTTGTCATGCATTTGCGGCATAAAAGACAAGCTGCACACAAATGTTATTTTACAACAAAAGAAACTAGACAAGCGGGGCTAAGATGTACAATGTGTTTTTCATCCCTCGCTTCTCTCTTTGGTTCTGTTTTAGGCATGTGGAACCAGAATCTCTCCCTAATCTAAGCTCTGTGATAAGTCAATCTTACACAATGTTGACTATCTTGGCGCTCACTAACTTATCAGCAAATAAATTTAAACATGCTCAACTATAATTAGGCTAGATAGCTGAACAAGACATTGAAGTACTAGTAGCGGCATTTAGACTTGCTCGCTTTCTGAAAGACTATTTTTTAGAACATGGGGCCTTGGTTCTATTTTCACTTGCCCTCTTTTCTGCTTTCTACTGTTTTTGACTTTCCTATCTTTTACTGTTTTTGATTTTTCTATTTTTTCAATATTTCAACAATGGTATGTACAATGACTGAAAGTGTCTCAAACTCAAAAATCTTGGAAATGACGGAATTTCAGCATCTTATCCTCGTAAGGATCTCCTCTCATTCTAGGCCCACTTAACTCTTGAAAAGAAAAATTTGGGAAATTTTCTCTCTCTAACATGACATAGGGATTCATGCAAGAATCTCTAAATAGCCCGGTATCCTCCCTCTGTACCTCTCTGAATATCTGATTTCCACTCCTTTCTTTGCTGTATGCTTTCTTCAGGTAATGTATGTACTCTTGATAATTCTTGAAATAGATAGTGACATCATCAAGGTATGTAACAACACAGAAATTTAACACTGGGAACATGGCTTTCATGAACAGATTTCTGATATTGGGTGGTTTAGCAATTTTGAACTTGAAACCAGATTTACCTCCCGCAAACTGGAAAAAATCTTTAAGTTGTCTACTTTGTAAAGGAATTTGATGATTATGATTTGAAAGATGATCTTGCAAGAATACATCATTAGAAACATTTTCAAATGGTGAATCACGATCTTGAGTAGAACAATCATGACTTTTGTTATATGGAAATGCAGTATTCTTTCTAAAATCAAAGCAGATTCTATGGCCATTATTTTTCTCCTTGATCATTTTAGTTTGTTTCAGTTTGCTGTCTTTGTTTCTGTTAAAGTTATTCTTTGGGGAAAAGGTGGTGATACAATGTTTTCCCTTGTTTTTCCTATAGAAACTAGTATTTTGCATGAGATTCCTGATTTTAGCCTTTCTAAGTTCTTCATGAAAAGATAAAATATGAGCCAATTTCAGTAGTTCAGGTATGCTGGGATTATAACTGTCATCCTGGCTCATCAAAAGTTTATTAGGCATTTTCTCAAGATGTTGAGCTACTGAGGTTATAGTCAAAGTTTTATTTGCAGTAAGAGGGTCACATGATGGTAAATATTTGAGGTATGGTAGAAACATTAAACTCTCTTTCTCCCGGGTTCCAAATAGGTTTATGATGTGAAGGTCTTCTAAAGCTTTTACCCGGAAGAAATTTCCACAAGTTACTGCTGGCGTTTGATTAAAGCTAGAGCAATTTGCTTGATAGTACATGAGAGTTTGTGCTTCTTTCTCTAATCCTACTTGGGAGAGAGGAAACTTACTTTCTTCAAGGCACAACTGTTCATGATCAAGGTAGTTTTGAGTGTCCAGCTCATCATAAGGTACCAAGGACAACTGATGTGGTGGATCTAAGTCTATATCAGCTTCTTCTGACTCTTCCTCCAAGTTTACATCAATATGCATAATGAAAGAGTTTAAGTCGGAGCGCAAAGAACACATTGGAATGTTATCGGGCCTATCTTGACTGCTAATCATGTATTTCATGTGTGATTCACGGTAGAGTATCCTGGTCTGACCAAACACAGGAATGGTGGCATATGACATGTCTAGTTGGATATTCCCTTGGAGTTTGGCTCCCCAAGATCTGGAGAGAAGCATCCCGTACTTGGGAGGAATATCTGCCACTACTATATCCATGATTAGATGTTTCGCGGGTATCTGGGCCAGACTAAAACAAAGGTCCTTGATCAAACCTAGGCATTGGACTCTACTTGAATCAAATGAATATAAGTCTTTGTATGGTCTTGTGATTTCCAAGCCTAATCTTTCCATTACTACCTTCGGCATAAGATTATGCGAGGCGCCGGAGTCCAACATGGCATTGTGGAGGATTTGGTCGTGGATGTTTAGGCTAATGTAAAATGGAAGAGTAGCTCCCTCTTGGAATTTTCCCTCTATCTTTGGACCAAACAATATTTCAGGAATGTCATCAGTGAGATTAACAGTGTTTGCATCATTCCCTAGATTTAAGACCTTTAGTACTTGGGATTTATAAGAGTTTTGGGCAATGAGTTCAGTAAGAGGCATGGTGATTTTGATCTTAGCGATTTCGCCTTCAAAGCTGAAAGGCATTTGAAGTTTAGATATGTTTGTTTCAGCTTTTTCAGTTAAGACCTTGTCTATGTTTTGAGCCTGTTGACCTTGTTTAGGGGTTTTGCTTGCCATAGTTGTTTTGGTGACCTTGGTAGAAGTATCAGGAGCACATAAAAGAGGACTAGTTTGGGTAATTTTAGCTTGGCTTTGATCAGTTTTTTCAACTTTGATGTTGTCATTGCTTGATGCTTTTTTGAGGATGGTATCTGGAGCTTTAGCAGTATCAGAGTTACCTCTCTTGACATTATCTTGGTTTCTCTTGCTCCTAAGGTCATATTGCCTGTGGGCTTCTTCAATAGCATTTTGAAATTCTATGGCAGGGTCATCAAGATCCTCATAATTGGTCTCATTTTGATCAGGCGAAAAGAAGGCTTGTTCTTCTTCGGTGAGGTACACCTCACCTTCATTGTCAGACCCTATGAGGTTTAAATGATGTTCATCAAGAGGTTCTAAGTCCCTATCATCTTCTTCTACATAGTTTTCATTGAATGGTGGCCTGATCTGTTGGTCATTATCCCTTGGTCTGTTTTGGGGCTGTTCCCTCCTAAAGTTTTGGTTTCGGTTTCTGATTGGAGGGTTTGGCTGGTTATCTCTAACAGGAGCTTTTTCATTGATCTTTTCCCACATTTTAGCCATGGATTTGACTAGGTCATCTATTCTGGGATCTAGGGAAGGTGACGAAGTGGAGACCTCATCTCTATATGTGACCTTTCTTTCTGATCTAGTTCTAGCCCTTTTTTCAGCTAAGTTGGCATCTGCTTTTATAGCTATTTGTTGCATTTCCTCCAAGGTAGGGGGATCCTTATCTCTCAGATGATATGTCATGTCCGGATCAAAACCCTCATGAAATTTTGCTAAAGCTAAACCAAGTGGAGGTTTGAAATGGGGTGGGAGGGAGTTATATACACTGTTGAACCTAGTACAGTAAGCTTGGACACTTTCCCCATTTTCCTGTTTTAGATTGTTATATTCTGACAGGATTTGAATGGGGTTTCTTCGGATTTCCCACCTATTTCTGAAGATTTGATGCAGTTCAGGGATATTATGGATGCTGTTTGGAGCTAAGCTTTTGAACCATGCTTTGGGTTCACCACCAAGGCTTTGGGCAAATATTCTCATTCCGACAGTCTCGTCTTGTACCTCTAGGTATTCATAAGCATCAGTCATTCTACTTATATGCTGTTGAGGTGTGGTGGTGTCTTCTCCAGTAAAGTGTGGGATCTTGTCTTGATATTTGTTTGGGAGAGGAGCTAAAGGTGGTGGTAACACCAAAGGCGCGTACCAGGCTGCCATGACTGGACCTAATGGATGGCGTACAAGATGGGGACTAGTAGGCTGAAATGAAGTGGTTTGCACCGGTGTAGCGGATGAACTTGGACTAGTGATCTGGTTTTGAGCAGATCTAGGATGATAGGAGCCAAATTGATAAAGAAGCTGGAAATCAGGAGGAGTGGTGGGTGAAGTTTCTCTAATAGGACTCTGTGATGGGTTTAGGGGTTCAAGATCGTCGAATTTTATCCTACTATATGATTTGCTTCGGGGAAGAGCTTGTGATGACTCTAGTTCCGAAGGTGGATATCGAAGGATATTGCGAGTTTTTAGGTACAGATCTTGTTCTACGGATGGATCTATCGGTAGCTAGATGATTAGTTTCAGAAGCTTGCCACAGAATCTTTTCTGGGCCATCTACTATGATAGGGGGATTTGGGTCTGGGTGGGATCTGGTATTGATTATTCGTGAAGCCAGATTTTAGATCCAGAGCTTGGAGAGAGTGATATTGGTGAATGTTTTTTGGATGAGTGATTTTTCTAAAGTTATACTAAGGCGAAGGATGGTCAAAAATAGAAGAGATGGATTAGTGGAGTCGCCAGGTGGAAATGGATTTTTCTTGTGAAGATAGCTGTGGTCCACCACCAGTAACTAATCCGAGAATGTTTTTGAATTTTCTGAGTTTATGAGCAGCCTATGGTTTGTTAAAGTATCTTAGACTTGTTTCAACACTTTGCTAGGGTGATGAGAACAAAAAGAGTTTACTCTAAAAAATGAGTTTATGGACTGCTTGCTTGTTTATGGTACCTAAAGGCCCAAAGAGTCTATAAGAGTTTACTGGACTATTATGTACTCAATGTCTTACCATCTCCCGCTATGTTAGTGAGTGATGGGAAAGGTCTATCGGAAAGTAGCCTAGAGTTTGGTGAAATAGTAAGGCTTACTAGAGTTTAGTGGAGTCGCCAGGTGGAAAATCAGTTGTTTTGAGATATATCTGTATGGTCCACCACCAATACTGACAAAAAGCCAATCTGGGAATGTTTTGGGGTTTTTCTGAGTTTTTTGTGCTTATGAGGTTTGGGTAGAGCTTCTTATAACTAAATCATCATTTTGCTAAGATGGTGAAAGAGTTAGCTTCTACTCTTCAAGCAACACTTAAGTTTTCTAAGTTTGATTGAGACTTCGAGACATCTAAGGTGCACTTAGACTGTCACTAACTCGGAAGGTCCCACCGTGATCGTTACTATGTCAGTGAGCGGTGGGATAAGTCAATCAAATAGTATTCTTAAGGCTGCTAGACAAATTAGGGAAACTAAGTTGTTTATCACTCAGATTCCCACCGTGATCGCCATTATGTTAGTGAGCGGTGGGATAGCTAAATCAGATGGAATTCTAAAATTTGGCAAGGTAGTAAGGCCTACTAGAGGCTAGTGGAGTCGCCAGGTGGATTTTTAGTTGTTTTGAGGTATATTTGTATGGTCCACCACCAGTACTTGACAAAAACCAATCTAAGGGAGTTTTTTGTCGTTTTTTTCTGAGTTTTATGTGCAGCCTAGGATGTAAGAGTGTTATAAACCTGATTCATCACTTTGCTAAGATGGTGAAACAGAGAGTTTAAACTAAATGATTCTAGAGGCTGATGGTTTAAGTTAAAAGTCGAAGGACTAAGGAGCCTATAAAAGTTTGCTAGACTGTCATGTACTCAATAAGTCCCACCGTGATCGCCATTATGTTAGGGTCCCGTGATTTGGCCGATTGGCTAGCCAAATGACGATGTAACATCAAACCAAGCTTTGGAGCCCAAGGACCTAGCCTTCCTGGACTCAGAGAGGGCTCTCTCTATAAGTGTAAAATATGTCGGTGTGTTTACTTGCGATGTTCTGATATTAGGCTAGTTATGAAGTATGTTTTTGGTTTTTTGGTTTTTTTTAAGTTTGTGAGGGATGAAACTGATCAAATACATAAACTGGATAACAAGATGTAGATAAATTGGGCTATGGGGTCAATCAGGTCAAGGAAGCTAATGAAGTGATGATGTAAAGCTGCTGTAGGGCCGATTTGATTCACAGTAGAAGGGATCTCTGGGAAAAATGGATTAAATGAACAATAAGTTGATGAAAGACAAGGGATTTCAAGTGCAAACTAGTTAATAGCAGACATAAACATGTAATAGCAAGCCATTAATCATGCTAGGAATAACTATAAGCTAATCAATACATAGAAATCAAACATTCTAGCCATACATAGAGGTATATGACCCTCTAACTTTGGGAAAAGGCTATCAGACTTTGGGGAAAACACATGAGACAAACTAACAACTCATAAACTATGCCGGAACGCCTAAACATAGTCTCTAAGTCATTGGGCACTTGGACAAATAAGTTTTCATAGTTTTAGGCAAAGGGCTAGATCGCGACTAGGCCTCCTTGGTTCAACAAAATGATCAACAAATCAGTCAAAGAGAAAGTTTTATGGACAGAACTATGGGCAGCTGATAGGTAGGTAGGGAAAACCATACATCCTACTCAACATACATGGAACTGATGAATAAAACTTAGTAACAATACCTTAGGTTACTAAAGAGCAGCTAAGAATTCTTTAGCATAACTAAGGGAGAAGAAAACATCAAGCTATGAAGATTCAGGGATTTTGAGGTGCCTCCATGGGCATGTCTCAAAATCAATCTTTACCGATCTATAGCAGCAAGAAAAATGAAATATGAGTGAAAACTAGAAGACAAAACACATTAAGAAGCACTATACCATTCTACCATGTCAAGGAATCCATCAACAAGCCTTCAACATTCCTCAAAAGCATCCAAGAGGCAATCCAAACATCATAACTCAAGTGTATTCTTCAAAGCTCATATGACCAATGAATTAATTCTTCTCTCAAGTTCAGCCTCTGATTTACAATGAGAACCATGGAATAAATAGGCTTGAGGGAGGAAAACCTCATGGAGCAACTAGCTATCCCATTGGCCAAGTCAAAATATCTAAACTTGTCCCTGAGGCTTTGCAAAGCCCAAGGCACAAAATATCTCATAAAATATCTTAAAAACTGCTAAAAACGGAAATTATATTGACTTTACATGATTTTCCCATGATAAAAATATCCTAACGCACATTTGGGAAAAGCAGATTTTTGGAGTTCAAAAATTACAAAAATACTTCATATTTATGCCTGAAAAAGGTCCCCTGACTTGCTGGATGCAAATGGCAGCCTTCCCGATGTCGAAATGAGGCTCATGAGGGCTTGCTGGAAATCTTTCTGTGTCTATTTTCCGGCGCAACTGGAACCAACTCAATCCGAGGTCCGGAAGTCATCCAAAATTGTACCTGTGTGAAAAAACCCAGAAAATAGCAGACTGCTGATATGGCGGGCAGAATGTGCAAAATGAGGGTGTTTTTCGCCAATTTGAGGGGGCGAATGATCTTCAAATTCCCTGAAAATCGCTGGAGACCTGCTCATGGAATTATGGCATCCATCGGTATCATCCTCCTCCCTTGACAAATCCTCGAACTGAAACGGCGCAATTATGAGTTTTTGACTAAAAACCCAAAAAATGCTGAAAAACAAAAAGTTGCCGAAATAGGCCCAAAATTGGCATGCATGACCCTCAAGGGTCCATAGCAACATGCTCCGAATCCGATGCCAAAATATCAAGGGCTGATATGTCTTTCTTCTCTTTCCGTGTCGGGCGCTCCTTAAAACTGTTGTTCTAGATCATCATCCTTATGCTGTTGCTCAAACTGCTGAGCTGCTGCTGTTCAGCACTATCCTCCTCTGGTTCCTGCTTCTGCTGATCTTCACCACTGTCATGTTTCTCCTGTTGTCTTGCTTTGGAGGCATTTTGACCTAACTATGCTTTGGAAGAAACCAACTGCCTTTTATGAACAATGCCCTACTGGATTGAGACAGGCCACCAAACTGCTTGGACAGATATGGACACTGTGGTTTGGATGAAATGTAACAATGCTTCCTTGAATAAGCCCCCCTCAACACTTATTAACAACAGTTCTTCAAATTTGGATGCACTTCAGCTATGTATCCTTCTTAACAATGGCACTATGTGTAAGAACTGCTTTGTAGATTCTTTGTGTACAGTCTTGAACAAATCCCCTCTTGTGACTTTGCTTAGAGGCCTGCTTGCACTTGTATTTTTTTCTTTGAAACCAACCTTCAAAAATTATAACCCTACTCTTTTAGGTCATTTACCTCGAAACATGCCCTTGTCAGCAGACTTCTGTGGAGACCACACAGTGGGAAAAGAAAGAGACCCTGTGGTTAGGTGAAAAAATAGCCCAATTTCCAGCAGAGAAAAACCTTTCACTTGTGACTTTTTGAGAAGTCAATCACTGTCTTTATAACTCTGTGCTGTTACCTTTGGAAGTTCTCTGTCAACCAACCTTCAGTAGTAAGAAACAGTAACAATAGGGGCAGATCTCTAGAAGAGGTTTGTTGTGATAAGTGTTTTGGTACCTTGTTCTTGAGCAATGACCTTCCCTTGAAACAATCACAACCACAGTTCTTCAAAATGACACCATTTAGTGGAAGGAAAGCAGAGCTATGCTAGGTGATATATCAATGCACTATGGTTTTTTAAAAAACACCTTATTTTGCTTGTGATTTTAAGGGAGCCACCCAAATACCTGTACCTTTGTTTTAATGTCAAATTCCAAACACTAACAAACTGTCCTTCAGAAAAAGCCCCCTTCCTTTGTGAAGTTTTATCAACAAATCTTCGGAATGATGTAATATATTGCGAGGAGAAAACAGACCTAGCTTGGGCGAAAAAAATCATTGCACACAGTAGTTTAGGCAATACATTCTTTGTTTGTGAGTTTTGAGATATACAACACTGCACTTTATACCCCTGCCTCCAAGGTTTCAACTTCTTATTAACAAACTCTGTCCTTTAACGTGTTGTCATCCTTGAAAAATTCTGTGAGTTCTTGGTGAAATCCCTTGGAAGGAGTTTGCTAACCGGACACTCCAACAATGGCGCGGCAACCTTGGGGCAAAACCCGTTTATCAGAGAAAAGGACACGGGCGGTGGGCTTGTCGTGCGCCGGGCGGGCACCCAAGGCACGTCGCGCCCGCCTACAGGCACGTCGCGCCGACGTTAAAACTCTTCGCAAAACGACGCCCAGGCACGTCGCGCCACTTTCCAGGCCCATCGCGCCGCCCTAAAACAGTGCAGAAAACCTCAATTTGCTTGAAAACACGTCGTGATGCTTGGGAGCTGCGGCAATTTGTTTTTGGATTTCACAAGTGGCTTACTATTCCTCTATTTCATTCTTTGACACTCCTTCAACGGCTATATTCAAAAGACCCTATGGCTATTTTGAACATAGTGAAGCTTTTCGTTCAAACAGTGGCAATTCACTACATGATACAAAAAAGTGTTTGCATCAAGTTATTTTTTAAACAGTGATAGTTCATCACATTTGCCTTGCCTATTCGTGGAGTTACATGCCTGTTCTCATAAGAGAGATATTTCAAACCTCGACTTTGTCCCTCTTTTTGGCATTTAGGTGACAATGTCAACGAAAGAAAAGGTCATTCAAAAATTGTCAAAGGTATTTTGAAAGCTGCCTTATTACTTACAGGAGACCACCCGTGCCTTTGCAATCAGTTTAACAATCTTGGTCCTTAGGTGATTTACAGGTTTCCTTCTGGTCTGTAAGTGTCTTCTACTAGTTGTTTCTTTTTATAACATGATTCTCTGCTTCACAACTCACTGTGCCACATCCCTGTCACTGCTTTTGCTATACTGTATCTTTGTGCTGAAACTGTCTTTTAGGATGATGACCATTGTGTCTGTTTTAGGGAATATAAACAGTGATAGTTCATCAAAAACAAATTCCTTCTGCCTAATCATAAGATCATATACCCATTCGCCTCCTCTTTTGAAAAGACAAACTTGTAAAATATGAAAACAGGGCTTTTGAGCACACAGTCTTTATTCTGTTCTGATCAGTATATTAAACCCCTTTTTGTCAATAGCACCATTTCATGACTGGACTATGTTCACTGCCTCCCTCTCTTGGTGATTGCTAGTAAAGAAGGGCTATTTCATAATGCACCAGAAATGTTTGAAAAGTTGTAAACACCCCTTCTTGGAAGGCGCCTCTTTGGACTTTTGATATATGATATTGTTTTGCTGCTTGACCCTTTCCTCAAGGAAAATATTCTTTTTGATATCAGTGGCACACACATGTTCAAAATTGTCTCTTTGTCTGTTCATAGCATTGCATACCTGTCATCATGCATTTTATGACTCAACCTTGGTCACTGTTTACTTCCCTAGTGATAAATTGTTGTTTCTAGGTGTTTCACAAGTTTTTCTCTGGACTGTAAATACACTTTTTAGGTTGCATCCTTTCACCCTAGACTTCTTTGTTTGCTCAGAAGGATTTCCTTTGATTTCTGTATAGGTGATCATGAAAGGTCTTTAACCCCTTTTTAAGTCAACTGCTCCTTTGGCATTAATAGCATACAATATGTTCAATATTTTCTCCTTTCAACTAGATGTACTGTCTGACAGGTAGTTCTTTAAAAATAGGAGTGTCAATACCCTTACATCATCAGTACTGTCTTTTATCTGTGTAATGACCTTGATTGAGTCTTTGGTATCCTTCCACTGTTCTCTTATATCAATCAGTTTCAGCAACCTGCAGTAGCTTTGGCCCTCTACTCATATATGGAGGAGGCTCTTCATTATAAGATTCTTGAAGGTTTTTAACAATTTTTTCAGAGCGCTTTCTCAAGGTGATGTTAAGTAGACAACTTGGAAAACATCGGCCTAAGCATGTTCATCAGAAGCATCATTGTGAAACAGTAAACCCCAGCCGTAGTCACTGTTTCCCTGCATTGTCCTAAGGGTGAATTAGACACTTGGCTTGTTCATATCATCATGGATTATTTTAACAAGCAAACTTTGTGACTATGAAGGTCAGTGTTTTCCTTGAAAAACCAAGCACTTTCTCCTGCTTGTGTAATGGCACTGATTATCATCTGTTCTATTTGATCTTGTGGATAGACAGGGTCCTTATGCTTTGGAAGGTTTACTGATGACAGGTCCTCCTAGAGTTCAATAATCCATATGGTTTGCAAGTTTGAGATGAGCTTCTTTATCAGGCCAAACTCCCTTTTTCTTTGAATTGATCATGTTTTCAGTACATTCCTGCTATGACCAGCAATTACATTCATGAAACCTGAAGATATTGTTTCATTGTTTCATTAAGGGCAAACCTGGACTTCTGCAAACTTCTGAGTCAAACACTGGCCTGCGCCCTCTGCTTATGCATGAAGGAGGCGCCCTAACCCTCTGCTTGTAATGAAGGAGGTTCTGGGCCTTGACAATTTACCATTTGCTGAGACAGTGGCAACCCTTTCTTACTGTTATTTTTATGCTGGAAAGAGCTTGTAGGGTCCTGACGAGTGACTTTTGTTTTGCAGCTTCATCTCAGGCTCACAATACATTTAGAAGCAGTTGTTCCTCTAACTGTAAACTCAAACATTTACTCCATGAGATGAAATAAATTTCCTGTCTTTGTAGAACCATTAAACACAATGAAAAACCTACTAGTCAGCTTGAGATTGGGCTTTATGCAGTGCTGAGATCTAGGGGGTGTGAGTGGCGCGACTTAAGGCTGTTTGTTAATTTCATTTGCAAAGTAAGGGATCAGTCATGGCAGGTTTGCTGCAGATGAAGGCTTTTTTGGCTTTTTTGATGATTGCCAAAGGTGAGGTGTCTTAAAACGCCACTTCCTAACATAGGGGAGACCTTTGAAACAGATGTGGATTTTCCTTTTAAGGCTGATGGGCAGGTAAATAAGGCTGAGGTTAGATAGGATTGTTGACAAGGAGGTTGTGGTTTTGCTAGGGGTGGATTGAATAGGTAGAAAGGCAAAAAAAAAGTTTTGGGAGGGTTTTCTGGATGACATATTGACATAAACGAAATCGAGTTTCTAGAAAACTCGGTACCGAAGATATAGTCATCACTAATATGTAAAAAAATATTGATGGCTAACAGTGGCTCCATTTTGGGGAGGGCGACTCCTCGTCGAAGTGTGTCCGGAATTAGAATTTTTGGCTTTATGAAGACGAGTGCCTTATCCATTGGCGCAAAATTTACCCTTCCCTTGATGTTATTTACGAAAAGTGTCGGCATGGTTAACATCAGTACCTCTACCTACCCTACTATCTTTCCTAACATTTTTCTTCTGTTTGGCGCATTTGAACTAGCGACCCCTTTGACAATGCATATTTTTCTTTTTGCAAATGAACCTATCTATTTCTACTCTTATATCTCGCAAGAGTTCGGATTAAGTCGATGAACTCCTTCATTTCTCTACCTAACTAGATCGGTTGTCAAGATTAAGCGGTTTGACGGTTCATTCTCTAATCTACAACATAAGAGTATGAAAAATGATCAAATCGGGGTTAGGCGGTACGATTTGTCATACATTGCGGCATAAAAGACAAGCGCACACAAATGTTATTTTGCAACAAAAGAAACTAGAGAGACGGGGAGCTAAGATGTACAATGTGTTTCATCCCTCGCTTCTCTCTTTGGTTGTTTTGGCATATTGGAACCCCGAGAATCTCTCCCTAATCTAAGCTACTGCGATAAGTCAATCTTACACAATGTTGACTATCTTGGCGCTCACTAACTTATCGGCAAATAAATTTAAACATGCTCGGCTATGATTAGGCTAGATAATAGGAACAAGACATTGAAGCACTAGTAGCGGCATTTAGACTTGCTCGCTTTCGAAAGACTATTTTTAGAACATGGGGCCTTGGTTCTATTTTCACTTGCCCTCTTTTTCTGCTTTCTCTTGTTTTTGACTTTCCTATCTTTTTCTTTTTGTTTTTGATTTTTCTATTTTTTCAATATTTCAACAATGAGCGCATGTACAATGATACCGAAAGTGTCTCAAACTCAAAAATCTTGGAAATGACGGAGATTTCAGCATCTTATCCTCGTAAGGATCTGTCTATCATTCTAGGCCCACTTAACTCTTGAAAAGAAAATTTTGGGAAATTTTCTCTCTCTGACATGACATAGGGATTCATGCAAGAATCTCTAACGACCGTATCACTCTGTTTTTGTACCTCTACGAATATACGATTTCCACTCCTTTCTTTGTTGTATGCTTTCTTCGAGGTAATGTATGTACTCTTGATAATTCTTGAAATAGATAGTGACATCATCGAGGTATGTAACAACACGAAATTTAACAGGAACATGGCTTTCATGAGCAGTTTACGATATTGGGTGGTTTAGCAATTTTGAACTTGAAATCGGTTACCTCATATTTGGAAAAAATCTTTAAGTTGTCTACTTTGTGAGAATTTGATGATTATGATTTGAAAGATGATCTTTTAAAAGAATACATCATTAGAAACATTTTCAAATGGTGAATCACGATCTTGAGTAGAACAATCATGACTTTTGTTTATATGAAATACGGTATTCTTTCTAAAATCAAAGCGAGATTACATGGCCATTATTTTCTCCTTGATCATTTTAGTTTGTTTCGGTTCTTTGTGTTGTTTTAATTAAAGTTATTCTTTGGGGAAAAGGTGGTGATACAATGTTTTCCCTTGTTTTCCTATAGAAACTAGTATTTTGCATGAGATTCTGATTTTAGCCTTTCTAAGTTCTTCATGAAAAGATAAAATATGAGCCAATTCGATGGTTCGAGGTATCTTAGGGATTATGTCATCCTGGCTCATCAAAAGTTTATTAGGCATTTTCTCAAGATGTTGAGCTACGGGGTTATAGTCAAAGTTTATTTGCGGTAAGAGGGTCACATGATGGTAAATCTTTGAGGTATGGTAGAAACATTAAACTCTCTTTCTCTAGGGTTCCAAATAGGTTTATGATGTGAAGGTCTTCTAAAGCATTTTACCGGAAGAAATTTCCACAAGTTCTGTGGCGTTTGATTAAAGCTAGAGCAATTTGCTTGATAGTACATGAGAGTTGTGGCTTCTTTCTCTAATCCTACTTGGGAGAGAGAAACTTACTTTCTTCAAAACTGCTTGTTCATGATCAAGGTAGTTTTAATTAATACGACTCATCATAAGGTACCAAGGACAACGATGTGGTGGATCTAGTCCTTATCAACTTCTTCTGACTCTTCCTCCAAGTTTACATCAATATGCATAATGAAGAGTTTAAGTCGGAGCGCAAAGAACACATTGGAATGTTATCGGGCCCTATCTTGAGAGGCACTTTAATCATGTGTTTCATGTGTGATTCGCGGTAAGTATCTGGTCGACCAAACAGGAATAATTTCGCATGTGACATGTCTAGTTGGATATTCCCTTGGAGTTTGGCTCCCCAAGATACGGAAGAGAAGCATCCGTACTTGGGAGGAATATACGCCACTACTATATCCATGATTAGATGTTTCGCGGGTATGCGGGCCGGACTAAAACAAGGTCCTTGATCAAACCTGAGCATTGGACTCTTGCTTGAATCAAATGAATATAAGTCTTTGTATGGTCTTGTGATTTCCAAGCCTAATCTTTCCCATTACTACCTTCGGCATAAGATTATGCGAGCGCGGAGTCCAACATGGCATTGTGGAGGATTTGGTCGTGGATGTTTAGGCTAATGTAAAATGGAAGAGTGGCTCCCTCTTGGAATTTTCCCTCTATCTTTGGACCAAACAATACTTGAGTATCTGTCGGTGAAGTTAACGGTGTTTTGCATCATTCCCTAGATTTAGGCCTTTAGTACTTGGGATTTATAAGAGTTTTGGGCAATGAGTTCAGTCAGAGGCATGGTGATTTTGATCTTAGCGATTTCGCCTTCAAAGGTTTGAAAGGCATTTGAGAAGTTTGAATATGTTTGTTTCGGCTGGTAAACTTGTATGTTTGAGCACTGTTGACCTTGTTTAGGGTTTTGCTTGCCATAGTTGTTTTGGTGACCTTGGTAGAAGTATCGAGGGCACATAAAAAAGAGGACTAGTTTGGGTAATTTTAGCTTGGCTTTGATCGGTTTTCAACTTTGATTTTGTCATTGCTTGATGCTTTTTTGAGGATGGTATACGGAGCTTTACTTGATGTAGGAGTTACCTCTCTTGACATTATCTTGGTTTCTCTTGCTCCCTAAGGTCATATTTTTGTGGGCTTCTTCAATAGCATTTTGAAATTCTATGGCGAGGTCTCATCGAATCTTCATAATTGGTCTCATTTTGATCGAGCGAAAAGAAAGCTTGTTCTTCTTCGGTGAGGTACACCTCACCTTCATTGTCAAACCCTATGAGGTTTAAATGATGTTCCATCGAGAGGTTCGAGTCCCTTTATCATCTTCTTCTACATAGTTTTCATTGAATGGTGGCTTTGATGTTGAATTCACGTTTATCCCTTAGTCTGTTTTGAAATTTGTTCCCTCCTGAAGTTTGGTTTCGGTTTCTGATTGGAGGGTTTGGGCTGAATTATCTCTAACGGGAGCTTTTTCATTGATCTTTTCCCACATTTTAGCCATGGATTTGACTAGGTCATCTATTACCGGGATCTAGGGAAGGTGACGAAGTGGAGACCTCATCTCTATATGTGACCTTCCTCTACGATCTAGTCTGGCTCTCTTTTCAACTAAGTTGGCATACGCTTTTTATAGCTATTTGTTGCATTTTCCTCGAAGGTAGGTGGATCTTTATCCCTCGGATGATATGTCATGTGGGATCAAAACCCTCGAAATTTTGCCAAAGCTAAACCAAGTGGAGGTTTGAAATGAGGTGGGAGGGAGTTACTATACCTTTCGGCCAGACTTTGGTACGGTAAGCTTGGACACTTTCCCCATTTTCCCGTTTTAGATTGTTATATTACGACGGGATTTGAATGGGGTTTCTTCGGTTCCACATTTACCGAAGATTTGATGCGGGTTCGGGGATATTATGGATCTTTGTTTGGAGCTAAGCTTTTTGAACCATGCTTTGGGTTCACCACCAAGGCTTTGGGCAAATATTCTCATTCGGACGATGCAACATTTGTGATGTGGGTGCTCCTACATTCTGCGATGCATCAAGGTCGATCGCTCGACACGAGTACGATTACGCCCTACGATGTTTGCCGATGCATGGTGGTTTCTTCCCACTCCATGAACCTCCTGCGGTGGTGATCCACATCACGAGGCTCATATTTAGGAAATTGTAGCTCCTCATGCGCATGCAAGTGCGCTCCCTCTCAAGTGACAACTTCATGGCTTTCTACTCCTCATGAAATTTGATATCCCGTCGCACAACAGTCGTCCGCTATGTCTGGAAAATACACACGATAATTGTGGGGTGTTTCTATGAACCCCAAAAATATCCCAAACTCTACGGTCAGCTCCAGCTTCTTCCTGGTGTTGGGTCGTGAATACGACCACTTTTTAACACTTATTTCATCCATTTTTACTCTTCTTTATCATATCATTTATTATAACTTATTATATAAATCCATTTTATAATGATTTATGCTCTTATGGATGAATATTATTTCTTTTCCTTTATTTTTAATAAATTGATGATTATTATGCATAATTTTATCAATGATGGTTTATTAATATATTTTGTAATATCACTCACCATTTTAGCCTCCAAGATATTTTCCGGATTGAAGATTTAATCTCCAAATCATCATCGAGTATTCCAACTCGAAATTCGTTGGAATAAAAAGTGATTTGTGGTTGTGATTAAGACGAAGAAAGATACGGAAAATCCGGAACATGGGTTTTGTCGAGAATGGGCCCAATTACTTTAGTTAAGAATGGTTTTCCAAAATTCGGCTTGTATTGATAGAAATGTAGGGTTATTTGAGCACGATTTTATCGGATTTGTTTGTTGCGTGGCATCCATCGTCTCGGTACCAAAGCAGGTCGCCTTGCTTTTGTTGAAAGATTGTTGGAAATGTATTTTACGGTTGATCAAGTTGTTGGGAGCAATCCAATATTGTTATGGGAGATCATATTTGCTATTTAATTTCTCCTTCCTTGATTATAAAGGAGAACATGTATTGTGTATTGGAGAACAATAGAGCAATGGATGATTATTGAATTTCCTTTGTAACATTATAATTCCTTGACTCTTGTGAAAAGAGTATTTGATGTAGATATTCATGTTTTATTAATACAAAGAGGTGTCCTCGTTCCATTTCTCAAGTTGCGATGGCCAGCGGCGCTTTCACGGTGGTTGAGGGCCGACCCTGGTGGAGCGACCCATTTGTATTTCTATTCTTTAATTACTATTGTGTGATAATCGTGTTTGGTTTCATTACGATTGTAGAGTTAATTATTGTTGAATTGCTTATTGGTATTCTTGTGTTATATTAACGAATCGCGTTGTTTGTTTCTTTATGATTTAACAAGAATCTCAGCAACATTATAATTTATCTTGTTAATACCTTAACGGAGCTTAAGCTATTCTATTTCCATTATGGTTTCATTCCACTTGCTATTGTTTGATTGATATTCATTCTGATTTTTTTCAATAGGATTGGTTATTCGATTCCTTTAATCACGGTTTGTTGTCCATTTACATTGTTGTTCATTTTCGGTTGATTAATAGCAAAGAGTTTGGTTTTGAGAGCTTTCTGATTTCCTTTCATTAGCGACTTTTAGTTCAATTTCTATTTCCTTTTAATTTCTTTCAGCCCGGGAGCATCAGCGCAAGAACATTGGTTATTGCTTCCTTGTTCCCAGTTGATGGTCTTGTTCCGGTTTGATTTCAATTGCATCAATTTCTAGAAGATTGAGTTTTCTTTCATTTTGATTGTTTTAAGATCACAGTAGTAGAGGACGAGAGGTTATTGCTCCCAAGTCCCAGTTGGTTATCTTGCATGCGATTTCTAAGGGAAAGAGTTATTGCTCTGTATCACGATCGATGTTTTGTGGTTGATTTAATTCAAGTTTCAAAGCATTTCCATTTGTAATTGGGATTTCCTTTACGAGCATTTGTTTATTCTTGAATTTAGAATTTTGTGCACTACATCTTCATAGCATTTCTCTTAGATGAATTGCGGCCTCGGACGGAAGTACACTCTTGAAATAAAAGTTCGCTCCTGGGATTGATAATTAATGTGAGATAAATAGGTGTTAAAAAGATACCTTTTTATACCTCGACACTGGCATCCTTCATCACATGAATGTAAATAGGTGAGCCAAAAATATTCAAAAATGAGAAATATCGGGCTTCTTACCCGAGAACGCCTCTTCGGGTGTACTCATGCCAAGTGCTATGAGGACAACGGTTTTGCATAAACCACGGTGTTGCATGCTTTAGCCCACAAGTGTATGGGAAGGCCTTGATCATGCAACATCACTCGTGTAGCACCACGATCGTTCTGTTATTTCTCTCCACGACCCCATTCGCGGGTTATGAGGCGCTATGAGCTCTCTTCGAATTCCTTCTACGACGCAAAATTCTTTGAATTCGCCGGAGAATGTATTCACCACCATTATCACTCATAGAGCTTTCACACCTTCCCCGACTCTTTCTCAACCCGGCTTCCTTGAACTCACATAAATTTGAGTATGTCTTGCTCTTCTTACGCATGAAGAAGATCCAACACTTATGAGAAAAATCATCAACAAATATCACATAATACTTGTGCTTTGTTGTTGAAGCTACGCAGAAAAGTCCACACACGTACGTGGCCAATTCTCTCTCAAGGATCATCGTGGTGCAACTATCCTTCTCATGAAAAGTGGTCTTCACAAATTTTCTCAAAGTACATCCCTTGCAACGGCACATTGCGCAAGTGTACCCTTGGGAAGCCCGGTAGAAATGCAACGCAAGATTTTCCAAGCGCCATGGTGAAGATGGCCCAATCTCCTGTGACACAATTCGCCCTCATCCCAGGCTCACCACTCCTTCCGCACCACCGCCATTGCTGCACAACCATCTACACACGCAATTGATAAAGGTTATTAACTCGAACCCCTATCCTCCCAAGGGTTTCACCCGGTTGCTTTCTTGCGCGGAAGCCTTTCCCTCGCTAAAAACAACATCATAGCCCTTGTCTTCCAACAACGCCATAGAGATAAGATTCTTCTTCAATCCACCAGAACATGCATGACATCCTTCAATATGAAAGGTTTACCGGACTCCCTCTCAAAGGAAATGGTCTCGATACCCGGTCGCCTTTGTATCTACCATCATCGCCCATCTCGATGTGCACTCCAAGATCCTTCTCATCCGGATCACTAAACAAATCTTTGTCTCCCGATCATATGGAAAGACGCACCCTTTGTCAAGAAACCACACTTATCCCATGACACTTGAAACCAAGCATGCGATCAGCCAAAAATCCGGCTCAAGCTATGAGGGCTAAGGCCTCTCCAAGCTGCCAGTCCGACCCAACCTACTTATTTTTCTTCTTTTTTGGACAATTAGTGGCGTAATGTACGTGTTGGTGACAATGAAAGCACTTCACCTTGGACAAGTCCGTTGCTTCTTGCCTTTGGCATAGGATTGAGAAGGATTTTCCTTTCCCTTCCCTTTCCTTGCTTTAGCAGCCAAAGCACAATTTTCATCTTCATTCTTCGATGAAGATCCATCCCTGGTACCCCGCCTTATCTCCTCTTTTGCACAAGATCCGACCAAAGTCGCTCCCATCTCGCCGAGTTTCTCTCGACCATTGACGAGTCCTCGTGGCCAACTCTTCGGAAGCCCAAGGAGAGCCAAGCTCACCAAGTCCTCTTCATCTACGGTAACCCCCACAGCACCGCCCGGCTCATCCTTGCGGTGGACGAACTTCATGAGGTACTTGGGTATCTGTCGCCTTTCTCCATTTTTATTTTTCGAGCTTGTCTTTAAGCGCCAACTTCTCTGGTCTCTTACTGGCACAGGAAAAATTCTTGTCCAAATCTTTCCACATCAAAGAATGGAAAAGCTTTACCATGAAGGCTAGACACTATGTGATCCTTCACACCTTCCAACAAAATCCTTCGACATTTTGTTGTCTTCTTTTGCCATGCGTCAAGTGCGGTTGCATCGCTAGAAGTAAGGTTTTGGAATTCTTCATCTATGAACTCCTTCAACCCATTATCATCCAACACACGACTCCATCCTATCCTTCCATGCAATATAATTCGAGCTTCCCTCGAGGGCATACTTTAATCACAATCCGTTGAAAGACATTTCAATGAATGCTCAACTTCGACACCAAGAAAACAACGTAGCAAATTCGAATTCCACCGGCACAAAACTCCATTTGCTTAATAATTTCAATCTTCTATGATCAATATCGCTCGATACCATGTAGAAATTATATAACTTATGTTTTATATATCCAATATTCTACTCATCACACACTATTTGACTTCTTGCACAATACGAGAATCTATTCCACTATTGATCATCACATGCGGAAATTAAATCAATTCTGTGATGCACACATGAAACCATAAAAGATTTCACACACATTAACACGGTTGTTTAACGGGAAAGCACGGAAGCTAAAAACCCCAAATATGTTTGTATATAATATATGTCATAGAGATCATGTAACAATCCTCATACAAAGTTGATCATATCAAGCTCTCGGTACAATACAAATGCTACACACTAATCGAGCCGATCTTGCAAATCCATGCCTGCAAGTCTTTGCCACCTTTAGCCTACCTCTAATATGCAATCCACCGCTAAATAATGGCTGCGAATGAACTCAAATTCACCAAGCTTGCCTTTGCGCGATCCTCATTGGCAATACGCGAGTTTTGGATGCAATCGACGCATCACTATAGTAACAATGATACTCACACCCCACTCTTTCACCTACCTCTCCTTTGGTCTCCATGAAACTTTCCATGCACTATAGTTAAACTGATGTATTCTTCCATTGATTAATGAGTTATTATTTAGTGAATTAATTAACTAATTAATTCACACCACTCTCACTAGTGTATCGATCGATTAGACTAGATACAACTGGATTCAGCGAGTCCGCCCAGGTGACAAGCGAATACAACTCCACCAACTACTTTGTCGCTCCACCAAACTCTATCCCATGAGTTCTAGCGAATTCCTCATGCATTAGCTCCGGTAAACCCTCATGAATAGCGTAATTCAACACGTAAATCTTGTGCCACATCTGTGCACTTAAGCGGAAGTGATCGACGAGAATAAGATAATGTTTAGAGTCCAAATATTATTAAGAGCTGTCATCTTGACATATTATTTTTAGGTAGCGATCTAAAAATAGATTACGCTAATATGTCTAAAAATAGGTTCAATATATTTTTTTCCAACTTGACCAACCATCCACAAATAACATCTGCAACTCATAGAATATGATCGACATGTCTAAAAATAAGGGCATAGTCTAAAAATAGACTTTGTGCCAAAAATAGCCTACGGGCCCACTTAGTGAAGGCGACTCTTTTCACTAAGCTCATCATATTTTTTGAATCTCAACATGATAGATTGGTCCATTGGGTAGCGGCACACGGGTCGGATCGATCGGTGCTTGACACCGGCGGTGCGGAAGGAACACATTGGCCCCCACTGAAATTCTTGATAAGCAAGTTGAAATTTGGATTATTTTAGGTCTTCAGAATGCCTTTTCCCCTAGAGAAACCCATCCTCCTTGAAGTCTCTTTGTCTTGTGCCTAATATAAATCCTCTCTCTTCGATCCATTCCTCAAAAGGCCTACGGTACCCCTTGTTCACGACAACTCCACATTTCCCCCCCCTTTTACTCCCCTTTTTTTCAGAGTTCCTCTTTTTCCCCTTTTAATTTCCCTATTGAACCCCTAAATCCCTTCTAAAGATCACACTGCACCCTTTTTTCCCAAATTCCCCCTCCATCTCCCTATCGTTACCCTTTGAGCCTCAAAAATACGTTAAAAATGGCTTGAAAACCCACTTTGGTTATGTTCGGGCCCGGCCCATAAAAGCAGCCGCGCCTTTCCCTCCATGTGATCATGTGTTGGAAACCACCGCGAAATCCGAAGCGCTAATCTCCTATGCCCACGATTAGTCTCTACCGAATGCGCCATCATAGTCCATCCTCACGAAGATTTGACGGTTCGGAACCTCTGCTTGGATGGACCCCATTGCGCATGCTCCCAAATACTGCTTGGTTTTTACGCACGGCTTCTGCGCGGATGACGGTTTTCCCGGAATGCCCCCGATTCCACTCATCGCGCGCCGTGTCTTGCGGCCACTACGGCAACGCCCATCCCTTGTCGTTATCTTTCGACCACGGACGCGGCGAAATTGTTGTTGGCCGTCGGATCTCGGCGCCTCATCCAACGGTCGTCTTTCGCCGTAGAGGCACGCCTTTGTAATCCATGTTGGGCTGTGATCGTCGTCCTCACGGGTCGATCTTGCCCGATCAACGGTCTCGATTAGTTATTTGCTTGACTTTTCCACCATCGCCCATTTCGCCACGTCGTCTCCACGTGCCCTCGGTACATCCCACCCATTCCATTGCATATATTCGTCCGTCGGTGTCTTTTAATGTTTTCTCGATCAAATTCACTGCGCGAGACAGCAAACCTCCACCGGAGCGATGCATCACCATTTTTCGCATTTCCATCACACGCCCATTTACGCATCCACACCGCATACATCATCCCGCCCATGGATTTCTTGACAAATTTGTTGTTGTGCGAGGGTTTTCGAGTGATGAAAGCCGCCATGTTTGCGAAATCTATCACGGTGACGGGATACACACGCGAGGACAATCATACGCGAAGGGGAGCGAGAATTTATGAAAAATGACACGGGAAGTTCAAGACGGGACGTTCATTAAAGGAACGAGTTCATACTCTATGGAAAACCTTCTGTGCCATTAAAGCTCGAGCTAACTTGACGAACCAAGAATGGAGGGGAAAGAGTGTTTCGATAAAAAGCAAGGAGATTAAGGCACGCCAAAGGAAATCTTAAGCCTTAAATACGCAATTTAAAGAGGCAAAGCACCGGTTGAAGACCCAGGGACCGATCTTAAAGGTCTGAGCGCAAGCAAAAGATAACATCGGGGTTTATTCGTTAGCGGTATGTTTTTCTTCATCGAGGACGAGTGCCCATACGGCTTTTATTATGCATCGTCCCCTCGGAAGAAATTTCCGCAAGCAATGGTCGAAACTGCAAATCATTTTGATTCACGGCATAGCGGAGACCCAAGTGTCATTTATTTACATTTTGTTTATTCACGCAAGTACACCACCATAGCGAAAGATGTCAAAATCATATCCGAGAGAAGATCACTCTTTCCTGAAAGGGGGTGTGGAAGGTTAAATATCGGCATTCAAATAGAATGGGCCTCGGCCACTCCTCTTTCAAGAATTTATTTCGGCATTTAAGTTCCCACCTATCTCTCACTTCTCTTCGACTATAAAACTCGAGAGAGAAACATTGTATTAGTTGTTGATGAGATATCGGTGAAATGCAAGGATTTTCCTCTTGGGAGACAAGTTCTTTGTGTGATATCGTAAGATAGGGTGAGATTTGATGTGTGTTGAATGTTCAGGTTGTGGGCTATGATGTACACGATTGGTGTTGTTTTTAATATGACAAGCACATTTCTTTGGATTACAATCTAAAGCGATTTGGTGATGTTTTTCTATCTCTGTGTGTATTTCCATTTCATTTCATTTCATACGGCTTGCATCGAAGTTTGGCATAAGATTTACCTTGATAGGTACCTTATGTTGTTGCTCTCCTAGCCTTTTATGTTTCACTATATGTGTACGAATATTGGTTTCAATTGATTTAACTAGTGTAGTGGATGTTGTTGCTGCTCTACGGTTATGAATTAATGAAAATTGTGTTTAGATGTTCTTGCTAGGGTTTAGTTGGATGAGTTGAGAACAACGGGAGGTCTAGAACCCGCCTCTTGCCTCACTAAGATCTTTCCATCCCGATTAAGCCTTTTCTAATATCCCTTGTATTGCTTACTCTGATTTTTGTCCAGCGGTACGAGTTAAATGACCTACGACTTTGATCTATGAAGCAATTGGACGGTTCTTCTCCTTTCATTTTCGGTACTTAATGTCCCATTCCAAATATCCTCTCTAAGATCCAAATGCTACGGATGACTATCCCAGGCGAAAGCTTGCACATTGAACACGAAGTAAATCCTTTCTTGACTCCATTTCCCAATGGCCTTGATGTTCCCTGGGTTATGTTTGTCTTGGCCTAATTCCCTACATGCTCATCCCTTGTCTTATATTGGACCTTCCTTTCCACGATTCCCAACATAACCAAACAAAAACAATCAAACAAACAACCACGAGCCTATAACTAGCCTAAAATCACAACTTAGAGCTTCAAAAGGTATACACTTTGAATCATATGAAGAGATCCCTCTGCGGACCTAGGAGGGAGCTAGATCTAAGGTGCGAAAGTGGTTCTATGTTGTCTCATTCTTTTGGTCTTGTCAACTTTGGCAAAACATGGGAACCCCCAACATAATGGCGACTCACAGCTAGAAAATCGAGTGCATTCCACCTTATACATTTCCAACACTCGAGAAACTTAGAACTACGGTTAGGTTGATAGCCAGTCACTCTTTCTTAGGCAGAGCCTCCATTATCGGTATCCACTCCACTCTTAGACGAGCACGGAAAGGGCTAGGTAGCCTCGAGGATCTCACCCTCTTCGGAGGTGACATATTTGGTAAATGCCCTCCCAGTCCAATCTACGGTTGGAGTTTTCTTTTTGAGGAGATTCACGAAAGGTGATTGTGTTTGAGCCTTGTGGTGGACAGTGTAACCCCTTGAATATACCCTCCACCTGGAAACTCCATTGTTCCTAAATGTTCGAAGGACTCCTTTGGTGATCGGTGGGCACCAGTTAACTTTGGTTTCACAATTAGACTCAACGGGAACCCGACCTACCGAGACAACAATCAACCACGGTAGAAGTAACCCGGTAGGGTTGGTAGCAGCTGAAAACAACATTACGGCTTTGAGAACCACCCACACAACGACTTATCCCAGCACGACCCACGAAATAGTTGACAATCTGAGAGAATCATCGAAAGATCTCCTACACCTAAAATACCAACTATTTCCGGTCACATTTATAGATCTAGCTTCGCACCCCGAGAAGAACTAATGACTCTACCACATTTTCTCCCACGACCTAGACATGTACCGGAGAAGTAGACTACGAGGACTAGGTCATTCGATCATCTAGACCCGGCCAGGACCACGAGGTTTCCACGATTCACGAATCATAGTGGTCATCACACTAGGGATAGAGAACCCCTCCATATACACCCCTTGATATCCACTTCATTCCAAAACTTGGGGCTCTCCCACCCTAGATACGCCGGCGGACACGCGGTCCTAATATCCCTGTTATCCATATACCGATTGCTCGAGTTAACCCGGTACTCCATCGAGAACATTATCATGGCGACTTGGTATGCCTTTAGTTTTACGTCAACCCTTGTTACCCTTACCCAATGATTATCGGTCAAAAATCCCACACTTCAGCTTTGCTAAAGTGTCCATCTTGACTCAAAAACATGTAGATAAGATGGAGGATTCTTTTTGACTATGTAAATTGATGATGAAGCAATATAAAGATGAGAATCTTTGCCCAAAGCTTGGGGGGTGATGTAAATAAATGGTTCAAATTTCACCTCTTGGTAGTATCCAAGATCTCCTACGTTATATCAAACCTTCATCAACAAATGGGAGGTTAGAGCAAACCCTCGCGGCTCTCGCATGAGACGACATGTCCCTTAAGAGGAACGTAGGAAGATATCCCACGATTACACCTTTAGGTTCAACGACATTTACAATGCTCTCCTCTTTACCTTAGAGAAACCTCCTCAAGGCATGGCCCTAGCCAAATATCTGATGGATTTGATGCGACATGGCCTATGAGCTCGAGAGATAAAGAGTATAACACATTGGAAGACATGCGAAAGGAGCCATTAACTATAGAAGCAAACTTGATGGAAAAGAGAGCGAAGATTGAAAGGTAGAAAGGGTATCATATAGGGATGACCTTTGTAGCTTCCACTTCAGACCCAAATTATGATAGGATATCTAAAAATGTGGAGAGACTAAAACAAATGATGGAAAGAATGGTTGTCACGGTTAGCAATCGAGAACGAAACGGAGAACCAAAATTAGAACCAAAACTTTAGAAGAAAGCAATGCCACTCCCCGACGGACAAAGAGAGTCGGACCGACGAGTCATTCCCCCATTCCAAAACTTTCTTGGCGGAGATGGGGAATCATAGAAGAGTACGAAGGAATGGAATAAACATGTTCGAAACGGAAGACTCGGTCCTTAGCGTGTGATTCGGGGGAAGACCTGACCCTCACCTTCATGCGGGATGAGGAACGGTTCGACGAAGATTACGGTAGGATTTGAAAATTCTATGTTACGAGGTCGAGGAGAACAATATGAAGTTAGGGCAAAAAGAACGAAGATACTTCCAAGACCAAAGCTCCACGAGATCACCATCAAGAAGAGGCACGACGAGATCTTCTAAAGCAACCTCGAAAGTAATCGTCGGCGGTGAAAGTTAGGAAGAAACAAAGAAAAGGACAACACGAAAGATGAAAAACAAGGTGAGCCCACTAGCGGTACTAGCACTTCGGATTAGTACTCTGATACGATTGTTCCCAACCACGTACATGGTGAGAAATCACAAAGCTGATTTAGCCACTAAGGCGGTGGCTAATAAAATAGAGTCAAGCATTTCCAAAGTCGGTCATTTCAATTTAAGTGAGATTGAAAAATCAAAATCTCTGTACCATTATACGAAATTTGGCCACTCGGGATGTATATAAAGGCCAAATTTTGAAAGCATTGAATGCGGGGAAAACAAGGATCTTGTGAATTTGAGTGATGATCTTTGCCCTCTGTTTGGTCCAAAGATTGAGGGAAAGTTTCGGGAAGGGGTAGTTCCACCTTTTTATATCGAGTCTCAACATTCATGAAAAAATACTCCTGATGCCATGCATGATTAGGAGCATCGCACAATTTAATGCCTAAGGTAGTGATGGAAAAGCTTGGCCTAGAGATAACCCGACCTTACAAAGATCTATATTCGTTCGACTCTAGCGAGTAAAATGCAGGCCCTAATCAAAGACTTATGTGTGAGCTTGACCCGGATCCCGGCTAAATGTATGGTCATGGATGTCTTTGGTAGCGGATATGCCACCCAAGTATGGCATGCTATTGTCGAATCATGGGGAGCCAAGCTGAGGAACAATGCGGATGGATGGCTCATATGCCACTATCCCTATATTTGGCCAACTTAGAGAAGTTGTATAGAGTCCCGGATGAAATTCCTAGTCGGTAGCCACAGAAACTTTGAAAATTCACCATTATACTGTACACATGGACACGGATTCTTTCATTCTTTATAACGACCCATCCTTAGAGACGGCGTCGAAGCTTAGAAATACAAATGATAACGTAGAGCCCATGGACATTAACATAATGGCTACTGCGGAAGAATGTCGTAAGGAAACCATGGGCGGTACGAAAACGAAACTCAGGAGGAACCCGGAGAAACACAATGCGATCGGCCTATTAGTCACACCCCTCGGAAACTAATACACCACGCGAAGAACAAGTCAACCCACAACCTAGTACGGACCACTCAATGCAACATAATGGCGAACCCTTGTGGGAAATGAATTTCGATGGATCCTGTACGGAAAACGCAAGCCGGGGGTGTGGCTACGTGACACGAAAAATGACCGGCAAAGAGAGCCATGCTTGTCAATCTGCACTTCAAATGCACAAATAATATTGCAGAATACGAGGCTTTCATCCTGGGTCTGAATCTATTGAAAAAAGGTGAAGCCCATGGGATAGTTGTGAGAGGAGAGACTTAGAGCTAGTTATCAAATAGGTGAATGGTGAATATACGGCAAAACATCCCCGACTAAGGGCCTACGGACATGACACGGTGGATTTATTGAAAACATTTGTTGAATATGAGTTGGTGTTTGTTCCCGAGAGTCAAAACATTATTGCTAACGGATTAGCTTGCACGGCTTGTTCATATCCTAAGACTTCGGCGAAACACACGGATCATTATTCAAACCAAATTCGGACTGCGGTGCCGGAAGGGAGCTTCGAAAAATATTGTGGTCTTTGAAGGTGATAAGCAGTTGAGGACTTTACGAGCGGAAATGAGTTTGAATTTTCCGGTTGGGACTCTAAAGATGAAGGCAATTGCCTTAGTGAGGAATTCACGATGGGGGAATCCCCACCACAACGTAGAAATAAACACCTTTTACGAAGCCCCGGAAATTCAACCATAAGACGAAAACGCGGAAAATGAGGAAATGGGTGTTGCCAGGCCAAAGATAAGAACATACCCCGGAGGCTGGCACCTGAGAGGACCTTTTTTGACTTTGATGACGTAGCAAAAAATCCCACTATAGAACATGCGGACTCGGATATAGAAGAATGCAACATAGGCACTAGAGATAGACCCAAAATGATAAAGGCAGCTCGTCTATACCCGGACATGAAGAAGAGATACGCGACTTGTTTAAGGAGATTCATTGATGTGTTTGCATGGAGCTATGAAGACTTAAAGGCCTATGACACCGACATCATACAACACGAAGATGCCCTTGAAGGAAAATCGAAACCTTTTAGACAAAAACTGCGGTAGGATCAATCCAAAACAATTTTTTAACGATGAGAAAGAGATCAAAAAAATGTATGATGCGGTAGTAATAGTCCCTGTAAGGTTTTTCGATTGGGTGTCAGAAACTTAATGTAGGTTTGTGAGAAGAAAATAGGGGAGATTAGACTATGCATAGACTTCGAAGCCTCAACAAATCCTCCACGAAAGACAACTACCCTTTTCCTAGAATGGAACATATCCTACGGAAGGCGAGTAGGCTCTAAGAAGATCTCCACCTTGATGGTTTTCCGGATACAATCGAGTTCTTGTACTCCCGGAAGATCAGCTAAACAACTTTTACCACTCCATGAGGTACCTTCATGTGTCTTAATGCCTTTCCGATTGATGAATCTTTGGAGCTACATTCTAGAAGCGATGGATATAGCTTTCTCGAGATGAGATAGGACACTTCATAGTTATCTACTTGGATGACAAAAATTTGTCTTTTCTAAAGGCGAAGAACACTTGAAACATCGAGGAAAGTATTTGAGAAAATGTAGAAGGTATGGTCTATCCCTTGAATCCTAAGAAAATTGTGTTTTGGGTTGCAAGAAGAGGAAAACTTCTTGGCCACATTATATACGAGAAAGGAATTAGGATGGGCCACGGAGAGTTGAGGGGATACTTCAAATCACGCACCGAGAAACATCGGAGGTTACCGGTCCTTTATAGGGAAGATCAGTGCCCTGTAGGAGATTCATTCCCAACCTCGGCGAGCACCTTAGGAAAATGAGTGACATGTTAAAAAAGGGCGCGAGGTCGTCGTTGTGGAAACGAAAATATTTTGAGTCGGTAAAACTTGCTCTCACTCAAGCCCCTGTCCTTATCGGCCAGAGACTTCTCAAAGGTTTTCTTTGATTTTTTCATTCGCCTCATACGATGGGTTGCGGTTTTACTGAGAAGAAATTCGGAAAAGGAAATGAACGGCCAATTGCCTTCTTGACAAAGCCTTGAGGATACGGTAGCAGTAAAAAATTATGGAAAAGTAGGCCTATGCCACAGTAAAGGCCTTAAAAGACTTTTAAGTGTACATTCTGCATTCTCACACCATAGCCTATGTTCCAAATATAGTGGTTAAAGACATCTTGTCCCAAGACCACGATGGGAAAAGGGGCAAATGGATTGCTACAATCTTAGAATACGACCTCGAGATAAAGCCCACCAAATTTGATCAAAGGTCAAGGCCTAGCCCGATTAATGGTTGAATCTATTTGCGGGCCCTTGACATCAACATGAGTAAATGCCTTAGATGAGCGAGGAAGAGTTGCCCCGGCCAGGGAGAGGTTTGAGAACTCTCCTTGGTATTCCGGCATCCTTCATGTGCTCACCAGTCTCAATGCCCCCCGAGAGCGGCATCCCAAAACTAAGGCCGGATTCATAAGGCCAGCTAGAAGCGCCGCATTTTGAATGAAAACCTATACTAGAAAAATCTAAATGGCCTATTGCTGAAATGCTTGCACAGACACGGGCGAAAGAATCAAACAAGAATTTCATGCTCGGGGTGTGGAGGCCACACAGGTTGGAAAGCCACGCAAACAAGATACTCGGGTGGCTATTATTCAGCCCCACTTTTCAATGATGTCCATAAAATGGTAAGCGCTTTTGTCATAAATGCCAAATCTTTGGGGGCGGGGAAAAAGCTCCTCCCCCTCCCTTTACAACCTATCATAGTCGAAGGTCCCTTCATACAATGGGGCCTAGAATTTATAGGAGAAATTCATCACAGCTATTACGGACAACATAAATGGATCCTAACAACCACGGACTACTTCACTAAATGGATAGAAGCCATACCCACTAGGAATGCCAACGATTGTCATCATTAGGTTCCTAGAAGACTCCATCCTATCTCGGTTTGTTTGCCCAAGGAAAATAATCAACGACAATCTTTGTTGCTTTCGGATCCAAGAAAATGGTTGATTTCGGTCACGGTACGGAATATCCGCCAGTCGTTATTTGCCTACTATCCCGGGATAATGACTTCGTTAGAATCATCAAATAAAATCACGGTTACAATCATCAGGAAAATTTCAGCGGAAGAGAATAAAAATTCATGGCATAAAAGTTGGTACATGTTTTACGGTGAAAGCGGAGCTCACCACGAAAAGAAATCTATTGGCATGTCACCATTCCGAATTTAGTTTATGGAAACAGAAAACGAGTTTTTCCTACTAGTCTTGGAGTTCCGGCGATTAAGCTTGTCCAGAGATTCGGACGAGAAGAAAACCGAGTATGGTGAGAATAAACGAAACGATCCCATCTTTAGCAAACAAGGGAGCATTTATAGCATAGTTGTCGAGTTCGGGAAAGCATAAAAGCAGGTTCATGAAAAGGCAAAGCTTCAGATTTCAAAGTTGGGGACAAGGTTCGAAATGGGATTCAAGGAGATAGGACAAAGGTAAACATGGCAAGTTTGATAGTTTGTGGCAAGGTCCATATATTATCCAAGCCGCTGTGGGTCCTAATGCATTTTTCTTAGAAGAGCTTGATGGCTGTTTGGGGGTCACATCAATGGCGGGATGCTCAAGCATTACTTTGCTAATTTTCATTTCCGGGTTCACGTTTCATTGTACATACCATTACGGTTTACTTTCGAAAACGAGAGAAAAATGTTTCAAAAAAACGAGAATGGCTGTTCCTAACACGCTCAAAACACAGACCGGCAAAAGGAAAAAGAGAATCGACTCTATGCTAAACTAGGCCGAAATGAAGAAAGGAAGTGACTCATATGCTCAAAACTGGGTCAGGAAAAGAAGGATATTTCAAGTTGCGATTTCGAGCATTCACGAAGTTTTGTCTCCAAGTTTTCAACAATTTGATGTCCGGGAACAAAGTTTTATGCAGGGATTCACGGAAAGTCGGACGGTTTAATCCTGGCTTAGTACATTTTGAATTTCTGTCTTAGAATGTAGGAGAAGAAACACATTGGATAGTTTAATCCCAACGGGTAGTAGATTAGGTAGAGAAGCATATGAGACGACGGTTTAATGCGGCCTCGTGGAGAAATAAGGGTAGAAGTAGAATAGGTTGGTTTTAAAACAAAGATAAATCATGTAAAGGGTACGCTGAAAACAAATGCACCCTAAAGGAAGAAAAAATGCTAGAGCGTAGTGTCCAGGTAGGTAGTTTGGTTGGGAAGATGTTTGTTGATTTGTGTACCGAACATATTGTGGCGTGAAAATTGAAGAAAGAAAGGGATGTGCCAAGTAACGGAGCATTTGGCCTACTCCAAAGATTATTTACGGATTTCTTGACTCCTTCAAGAAGAAGCCATCCCCATTTGGATCACTTTATTAGCCCCCCTGTGAAATTCTTGATAAATGGTGAAATTTGGATTGTTGGGCCTTCCAAGGAGATGCTGCTTTTCACGAAAACCCATCCTCCTTGAAGTCTCTTTGTGCTGTGCCTAATATAAATCCTCTCTGCTTACGATCCATTCCTCAAAGGCCCTCTGATGCCACACTTGTTCTGCCAACTCATTCCCCCCTTTCACTCCCCTTTTGTCAAGTTCCTCTTTTCCCCTTTTAATTTCCCTATTGAACCCTAAATCCCTTCTAAAGATCCACGCACCCTTTTTTCCCAAATTCCCCCACCATCTCCCTATTGTTAGCCTTTGGGCCTCAAAATATGTTAAAAATGGCTTGAAAACCACTTTGAACCTTATTTCGAGCCCCGGCCCGCACTACGCTTAGCCCCGCGCCTTTTTCCCTCCATGTGATCATGTGTTGAAACCACTGCCGAGAAATCCCGAAAGGGCGCTAATCTCCTATGCCCACGGTCGTCTCTACGAATGCGCCATCGCCGTCCATCCTCTGAAGATTTGACGGTTCGGAACCTCTCGCGGTGGACCCCGCCACGCATTGCTCCAAGCTCTGTGGTTTTGCACCGCTTCTGCGTAGATGGCGGTTTCCCCGAATGCCCGGTGATTCCAGCGATCGTGCGCGCGTGTCTTCGTGCGACGGAAAAAACACCCATCCCCACGCGTTATCTTTCGACCACGAACGGCAAGGTAAAATCGTTGTTGATCATCAGATCTCGAGCGCCTCATCCAACGGTCGTCTTTCGCCGGCTTCCTTGCTTAATCCATGTTGGACGCGAGTCTATTGATCCCGCCACGATCGACGACCACCGTTAGTTGGCACCGCGGCCCGGCTTTTCCACCATCTCCGTTTACGCACGTCATCTCCACATGCACCCTCGTACATCCACCCATTCCATTGCATATATTCGTCCAAATCGAAATTGTCTTTAAATGTTTTTCTCGGTCAAATTCACTCTTAAGAGCAACCAAACCTCCACCAAAGCGATGCGTCACCATTTTTGCGTTTTGCACCTGCATGGCCATTTCTACATCCACACGCCATCATCATGCATGGATTTCTTGACAAATTTGTTGTTGTGTAGGGTTCGAGGTGATGGCTTCGCTATGTTTGCGAACTTTGTCACGGTGACGAGAATACACACGGGACAATCATACGCGGGGAGCGAGAATTTATGAAAAATGACCTGGGAAGTTCAAGACGGGACGTTCATTAAAGGAGCAGGGTTCATGCTACGTGGAAAACCTTTGTGCCATTAAAGCTCGAGCTAACGACGGAAGACGAGAATGGACGACGAGTGTTTCGGTACAAAGCAAGGAGATTAAGGCACGCGAGGGAAATCTTAAGCCTTAAATGTTGTGGTTTAAAGAGCAAAGCACCGGTTGAAGACCACAGGGGACCGATCGAAAGGTCACGAGCGCGAAAAAGATAACATCGGGGGTTTATTCGTTAGCGATATGTTTTTCTTCATCAAGGACACGGGCGCCCATATGGCTTTTGTGTACTTGGTCCCCCTGATTTCCATAAATGACGGTAAAACTACCAAATCATTTGATTCAGCATAGCGAACCCAAGTGTCATTTATTTCCATTTTGTTTATTCACGCAAGTACACCACCACAGTAGAAAGATGTCAAAATCATATCCGGAGAAGATCACTCTTTCACAAGAGGGTGACGAGAGGTTAAATACTCGGCATTCAAACGGGCCTCGGCCCTCCTCTTTTCAAGAATTTATTTCGGCATTTAAGTTCCCACCTATCTCTCCCACTTCTCTTGACTATAAAACTCGGAGAGAAACATTGTATTGGTTGTTGATGAGATATCGGTGAAATGCAAGGATTTTTTTCCTCTTGAGACAAGTTCTTTGTGTGATATGGTAAGATGAGGTGCAGAGATTTGATGTATTCAAACTGAATGTTCAAGGTTTGTGGGCTATGATGTACCTGATTGGTGTTGTTTTTAATATGACAAACACATTTCTTTGGATTCTAATCTAAAGCGGTGGTGATGTTTTTCTTTCTCTGTGTGTATTTCCATTTCATTTCATTTCATACGGCTTGCATCGGGAAGTTTGGCATAAGATTTACCCTTGATGGTACCTTATGTTGTTGCTCTCCCGGCCTTTTATGTTTTCTGCTATATGTGTATACGAATATTGGTTTTCAATTGATTTAACTAGTGTAGTGGATGTTGTTGCCTACTCTACGATTTATGAATTAATGAAACCTATGTTTAGATGTTCTTATAGGGTTTAGTTGGATGAGTTGAGAACAACGGGAGGTCTAGAACCCCGCCTACGCATCACTTCAGATCTTTCCATCCCAATTAAGCCTTGCTAAGATCCCTTGTATTGCCTGCGATTTTTGTCCAAGCGGGTACGAGTTAAATGACCTCTGACACATTCTATGAAACCGAGGGTGGACGGTTCTTCTCCTTTCATTTTCGGTCCTTAATGTCCCATTCCAAATATCATCTCTAAGATCCAAATGCTCGGTTACTAGCCCAGGCGAAAGCTTGCATTGAACACAAGTAAATCCTTTCTTGACTCCATTGCCCAGTGGCCTTGATGTTCACGGTTATGTCTTAGCCTAATTCCTCTATGCTCATCCTTGTCTTATATTGGACCTTCCTTTCTGGGGCCCAACAACAGGACACAAACAATCAAACAAACAACCTTTGAGCCTATAACTAGCCTAAAATCATAACTTAGAGCTTCAAAGGTATACACTTTGACTCATATAGAGAGATCCCTCTCTAGACTGGGAAGGGCTAGATCCTAAAGGTCTAAAAGTGGTTCTATGTTGTCTCATCTTTTGGTCTTGTCAACGGCCAAAACATGGGAACCCCAACGAGAACCCTTGTGGGTGTGGTGAAAGTGTCCCCGTACTCCTCCACAACCTTATCCATTTGTTGATGTCATGCGGAGAGGAGCCATCTGCAGAGGGTCATGGCCACGATCTTCTTCTTGCCACAGGGGCGGATTATCAGTAAAATAGATTTCTGGTTTGGGAAATGAGCTTATTTGCATTTTTGCGGTAACCAAAGAGATAGTGGCGAGGAGGGTGTTACCTGCGAGTATCTTTATTACAACTTATTTCCCAAAGTAACAATAACGGCGGGGGTGAGACTCATACACAACATGACACTTCCACAATTATGGTTGTCCTAATACATTTGAAACATCAATAGGAGCAACGTCACATAATACCTCATCCGTGAAGGAGCTTGATGCTATAGGGAAGGCGGCATACCGGATGGCAGTGGAGATCTCGTCCTTGGTTAAGCCACCCAATGGTGTATGGATGTGGGCGGGTTGTGGTTGACAAGCCCAACTAGCTCTACGGCGTACTGCGAAATGAGGGTTCTTTTGGCTCCCATTGTCGACAATGGTGTGCAGGAAGCCCTCTGCCCGCATGCGGGAGTGGAAGAGGCGTTCCTCCTCCCCTCTGGATCTTGGGTTCACTCCTTCTAGATCTTCGTAGTGGCAACGGTGGCGTTGGGGCCCATTAATAATTTTTTCCATTTGTCATTCCCCTTGTCGAGTTCGATTCGGAGTCGGAGCATGCATCGACTCGAGAAGCCCTCATCTCGGCCACCGGCCCGGCCTTGGCTTGAGTGTTGTGGTGGAGTTCTTATGGAACTCACACCACTTTTCATGTGTCCTTCTTTGGCTTTGCGGTATTGTTCTTTTCTTATGGATTCGACGAGGTTGTCTTGAGTTGTCGTGCCTTGGATCTGTCCTTTTTTCTACGGTTTGGGAGCACGTTTCCCTTGCTTTTGATTCGTAGATCCAAAGTCTCACTTCTTCGTTTGAATTTACTTGCTCAATATTGGTAGCATATCTATATGTCGTACCAGCGAGGAGATGTCGAGAAATCCATTTCCTCCTAGGATATGTCTGTGGAGACAACTACCATGCTTTAGCACCGGATGTTTCTCGAACCTTTGATACCCAACTTGGTGCGCGGGGTATCAGAGCAGTTAGGTAAACTCGTACATCTTAATCCCTTTGTTGTCGCAACGTGGTCCATTGTATGTACTTATCCTCATAGCTCCCCACGGGATAGTATTGTTCCTTGATGGTGTCTCGGAAAGAATTCCAAGTGGGTACGGCCAGAGACGAGAGAGGGTTCTATCTCGTCTTTTTTCTCCACGGTGGGTTTCCCACCGGTCTTTGACTTGTAGGCGACTTTTAGGAGTGAAAAATAATCTTCCTCTACTGTCGAAAAAAGTCATGGTCAAGGAAATATCCTTCTAATACATTCAACCATCTATCTACGGCATCGCATCTATTTGACCCTCGAATATGGGAATGTAAAAGATTACTTGTACCTTAAAAGGAGTCGCACCTCCAAGTGGGCACCGCTAGATGCGGATGCGCGCCGGTGGGCGGCCATTGAAGGATCTAGGCAAAGTTATCCATCATCACATTCCTTTGTTTTTCGAGGGCCTCCTTGAGCAAATATTTTGATAGGATCTCTTGCTCTCTCCTTATTTCTTTTTCGTCCCCATGAGGCGTCGGGTTAGGGTTTACGAGGGCCGATCTTGCAAAGGTTCCACGGACTCAGGCCCTAACTCCTTATACCTCGACCTCGTTGGGGACATGCAAAGAAGGATCGAGAAAAAGCAAACCGCTACGATACCATTGATCGGGATTTATGCGGGGATACAGCAAGAATAAACATATAACCATAAATACAAATATGCGGCGGAAATAACACTTCATTTTCATTAATATCAAAGAACTAAAATTTGCTTATAGACAAAATGGAGACGACTAGCTAGGGCGATAGTAGCTATCTATGAGAAGAGATGTGGCGGCTACGGAGCCCACTGCGAAATGAGTTACAATGAGGCTCAAGGGCCTGTTTATTATTTAGAAACAATGGGAAATCCTAAACGATAGAAAACCACAACCTGGGAGATGAAGCGCAAAAACTATGGGCCCCCGTTTGGGTAAATTGGTGTTTCAACTTCCTAGGGACGTAACTTTGGCATACAATCTGCGATGCGGCGGTACCATACCTCATTAGAAAGATCTGTCAAAGGGGACTACAAATTTTTGAGTGAGAAACATCGAGTTTATGGACCCATGTTGCTCACAGTTTTCCCAAAAAATGTCGTTTAGGGCCTCGAAACGGCTCGGGAAGTTGAGGACCCGAAAAAGCACTTTAAAAATAGTAAGTTATTACTTGGCCAGAAAAAAGCTGAGAAAAGAGACAATGGTGGGGCCCCAAGTGGAATAGGCGGTGATACCAATATCCCTGGATGCGGGAGGTGAACCATCTCCCGGAGTTAAAGTGCGGTGGAAGCACTTTGGACCGGAAGAGGCTACTTGGGAAGATGAAGGTTTTATTCGAAGCATATCCAAAACTATTTACTAGGATGGAGTAAAACATCGTGAATGGTGTTTGCCTTAGCGGGGGAAGATGTAACACCCGGCTTAGTTATTCCATTTATTTTTAAAGAAATTTTTCAAAAGTTACTTTTGACTTTTAATGAGGAAAAACTATTGAATATGTTGAATGGGTTATGAACCTAAGTTTAATTTTGATAAATAAATATTTACATTGGAATTTCTATGCACGATTAGTAAATGAATTCCAAGACTCCGGAAGTGATTGGGAAGAAACGGTCGTTGTGATTACTTTCCCCTTGGATAACAAAAGAAACTCTCCCGGCCGGGGAAGGGGTTTGTGCAATAGGAAAGAAAAAGGTAGCGAGATAGATGTGAACGAGAGACAAGTCCATATTTGGATGAAAAACCGGTGGAATATGTTTTTGGGTTTTAGGAAAGAATGAACAAGATGTGCTTGAGGTCTAACTCCTTTATGTTTCTTCTTCTATGGTGAGGAGCTCGAGGGAGTGGAGGACATGATTGCTTCACTCATGGTTGGGTGGAAAAACCAATAAGGTAGAAATCTTCGGATAAGTTTCTTAAATGGTGTGATGTTTTGAGTTATTTATGTTTATAAAATACGTGTAAATTTGTATGAAACTTTCTTGTGAATGATTAAAATAGAACACAAAACGAGACGGGCGAAGTATACGTGAAGTAAAGATAACATTGTATTTACTTTGAAAATTTCATTGTTTATTGTCTTGTGTTAGAAATATAACGAAACGTAAGAATGTTGTAGTTGTAAATGCTGTTTTAATGAGGACTAAAGACATAATTACATATATCCATTATGGTTCTTTTCTTTTAAAAGAAACTAATATAGAACCTGAAAACCTGTTCTTAGAAACAAAGTCTTTTAGCCATTGGGTTAGGATAAATGTCTGTACTTATGAGCGAAAAATTTATACATGTAAATATAATTGAGTTTCTTTCCAATGTACGATATTCTAGAGAGTAAATATAGAAAAAAAAATCAAGAACAAGATAAGTTTCCGGGCAATATATTGTAACAAATAAACCCCAAAGTTTGAAGTGAAGGGATTCCATGATAATCCCCAACTCGCACATATATCCAAGATAAGTTGACTAAGGAGAGGGGTCACAAAGGTTTAAAACTCAACCAACCAAGAAGTTGGATAAGGGCTCTTACATCCTCACGGTCTATGAAGAGAGAGAAATTATCACATCACATATACTCAATTCATAACAAAAAACATAGATATGGAAACACGGTGAGAATTTAAGAGAAAACTATAATTAACAAACAGTATTCATTATTTGTGTGAACCATTATTTGAAGCATGAATAGAAATCATGAAAACAAAAATGTTCGGCATTCGTGTTGAAAGAGATTAAATAAGTACATCCTATCATTCATGGAAGATATTACTTAGAAAACAACCTTTCCATTATCATTAACGGTAGATAGAAGAGGAACCAAAACTATAAAGAAAACTTGTTATAAAAATTTGCTCGGAGGTGGAGCTCGGTTCTTTGTACATCTCAAAAATTCCCGAAAAGGAATAAATTTATATACAAGCTTACTAGAAGGCGGGCTTCTCCAAAAGGAAGACTTAACCATTAAAATTACGGATGGCGGTTCCTCAACAAAACGGGGATAAATGACCATAGTTGTTTGTAATATACTCTCCATAACCGGTTCAAGGGAAGACGACGTTCAACCACCGCACGGGTTTTGGGGTTCCTTAAATCCAAGACCACGACGGAGAAATGCACTTGGCCATTAAATTTGTGAGGTTGTGAGAAAACCTACCTAGCAAGGCGAAGGGTTGGCGTGAAGTTGCGAAAGGTTGTAAGGATCCATTGCAAGTGAGGAATTTGAACCCTTGTAAAAACCTGTGCCAAAAACCCCAAAGAATTATGAAAACGCGGCCACTTTATAAAAAAATAAAGAAAGATCATAATTGCAAAAATAGGAGGAAGGGTTTGAGTCTACCTGTGATTCAAACCCTACCGAGTCCAAACCACTTCTGTCGGTTAGCCGAGCGAGAATTCACGCATTACGTAAGAAAAAAAGAACCACGATAATGAACAAATACGAGTTCCTTCGGACTAACAAAAATTACGAGAGAAAAATGCATAGTGTAGTAAATTAAATAACCCTTCAAGTGGAGATTCATGTTTCTAAATTACCTAGAAAGATTCTTTGAAGTTGTTAAAAGTCACAGAGGATCCTGGTAGGCGAGAGATTTCGGGTTTGGCCTCGAAGCATAACACGGTTTCGCGGAGGAGAAATGAGCGGGAGAACCGGGTTGTGGTAGGAGTTCATTACCCTATTCCGTCGGCGACCACAGAGGCCATTGGATCGGATCGACGGTTAAGATTAGTGTAGGTGTCCTTCCCTTGCCACCAAAGGAGCTAGTCGGTGGAATATAAAATTTGATGGGGAGAAAGACATCGGGTGTCCCTTGAGAGGGAGGCTGGATTTGCATGCATATGAGAACTCTTGGTTCCAAATAATGAACCTCAATATGTGGAGAAGCCACATGCGGAGGATCATGGAGTGTGGCTGCCTCATGCGGAGCCATCCCACCGAGACTTGGTAGAAGGTGCACCACGGAAGGTGATAGATTGAGACTTGATGCGTCGGAGCATGTAGGAGAACCTACTTCCTTTGCGCGAGAAATAAAGCCGATCTCCCGGACGAGTTCTGCCGGGATACATGGATCTTATGAGCAAGTGTATTGTGAGGAAGAAATGCAACAACCAATTTGGGTTTACGCTATGGTTGAGGAGTATGACTCGATCGTCGAGAACATTGCATGGGAAGTTGTCCCAAGATTGGAGTCGGAAAATTAGTGGTTGGATCTAGATTGATCTATAAGGTCGTTACACGGGAGATGGGAGTGTGGAGAAGTAAAAGGCTATATTTTTAGCCCAAGGATTCTCTGGGATTGAGGGGATTGACTATGAGGAGACTCTCGCATCGATTACGAGATACTCATCAATTAGATCTATCATTTCACTCTCGACGCGGATGGGAATGGAAGATACATCATATGGATGTGAAAATTGCTTTTCTCGATGGTTATTGAGGAATAAGTGTACATAGAGCGACCGGAAGGTTTTAAGATCTTTTGACGATTGAGTTGCAGAGTGTGTCGACTCAAGAGAGCACTATATGGTGGAAGCAAGCACCCGGTGCTTGGTACACTCGGATTGATAGTTATTTCACGGGTTGGAGGCTTCACCAAGTATGAATCGGATGCAAACCTATACCGAGATTGTGGTTGATGGTAGCTCTAATCATCGTAATTTATGTTGAATACAATCTAATTTTGACAGGTGACGAGCGACTAATACTTCTTGCGAGGATCTTACGAGGAGTTCGAAATGAAGGACATGGGACTCCTTCATTATTTCCTTGGTTTGGAAATGGCGGTGGGATGGTGAGCTATTTGTTTCTCGGAAGGTATGCCAAAGAGATTTTGAGTAAGTTTCACATGGAGAGTGGTAAACCCATGGAGACTCCTCTTCACGTGAAATTGGAGGAAACGGGATGCTACTTCGGGGAGAAGTAGTGAGGCCGCCTCTTGTTTACGAGGCTAGTGGTTCACTTATGTACTTGGTGAACACCGGACGACATTTTCTACGCGGTTAACCATACGAGTGAAGTTATGGTTAAGACGACCAAGCTCTTTTGGAAGGCGGGAAGCATGTATAGAGATATCTCACGGCCACCAGTGTGGATTGGTATAGATGGAAGGATTAAAGCTTCAAGGCTTTACGGATGTAGATTGGGAAGGAAGTCGTCGGACGAGAACAAGCACATTGGGAGGGATCTTCGACATGGATCGACAATATTTTCTTGGTACAATAGGAAGCAACGATTTTGGCACTCGGTTCAGTCGAGTCGGTATATGGCAGCAAATCAAGTTGCATGTGGAGCCATACGGATGAGAAAGATCTTGATTGGTTTGTTTGGTTCTCGAGATGAATGCGACGGTGATACATTGTGATAACCGAGTTGCATTAATCTCTGCGGTAATCTAGTATTCCATGATAGGTACAAGCACATAGACATACGGTACCACCATGTCGAGAGATTGTGTTCGGAAGGCACGTGACACCGCAGTACATTCCCACGGAAGATCAAGATGTAGATACAGCGAAGGTGCTACTTGGAGGAAATTCCTGATATAGAGGCAGGGATTGGGGTGTGAGATAGTCCTTTCTTGTTGAGAGGGGGTGTTTGAAAGAGGTCAATAATAAATGTGTGTCTAATTTAATTTTCCCTTAATTATTGGACAATAAAATGTAATCTTATGTCATGATCACTTGTAATAGTTAGCTGAGTGTGATAAACACGGTTAGCTAATGTATTTCAAGTTGAGGGTGGTTGGTGAGGCATGCGAGTGATTCTATTAGTTATGGAGTTCGAATTGAAGTTCATGCATTAGTTTAATGCATGTGAAATCGATTAACTCAATTTATTGAGTTAAAGTTGGATGAACTAGTTGTAGCCCATTTGTTGCACTAGTGAGAAATCAAGTGAATTAAATCGAGATTTAATTCGAGTAGTGATACGTTTATCATGCAAGTGATGATTTACTATTAATAACGCCATGTTAGTTCCGGTGGAGACCCGATTGAGACAAATTTTAAAGGGATGTTAACTATCGAGTTGTATATGTTAGGGTCTTATAATCTATAGGATCTCAAGGTGATTGATTTTTCATCTCAAATTTTTCATATTGTAAATAATATTCATGGCTACGTAAATTATTCCATAAGGTTAAAACCTTGAAAAATATGCTTGCATCAAATGCGGCATTAGGAGATAATAAAGTATGTTTTGATTGAATTAATCACATCATTTAAATGTGATTAAATAATTTGTAATAAGGTTTGGTACTATAGGTTACAATTAAATAAAAAGGTCAAAGGCGGCAAGAATAGTTTATCCAAGGTTTCGAGAGAACCATTATAAGTTAAAGGTGATGAAAGGAATTACTTTAAAAACCTTTGGAACTCATCCTAAAAACCTCACAACACTACCATGTTTCATTAGTGGACCCATTCACCCATCGCGCACAAATAAACCTTACCCTTTTTCGCCTTTCTGCTTTATCTTTCTACATTACCTTTTTCACATTGCTATATCATAGTTTCTACTTACCTTCGCCTTCCTGATTCTGCGATTGTGATTAAAGTGGGGAATTTCTCATACACGTCACCCTTTCCCCCACCATCCATCACACATAGCAAAATATAAACTTTGCAAATCAACGATTATAACTTTTCGCACTTGACTGGAAAACATTAAAACTGCGATGTGTGATATTCATCACATCGAAAGATAGCAACTTTACTTGTTTAACCACAACTGTTTCACATCGCAAATAATATTTCACGGAGTTGGACAATATACACCTCATTCTACCAAAAGTTAAATCTGCGATTGCCGATTTGCAATATATATCGCATCGAACATATTATAACTTTTCACTCATTGCATTTCGCAAAATTTAAAGTTTAACCATATTCCGAAACCTATCCGATCCCGATTGCGATTTGTGATGCGGTTGGCCCCACCATAATTCTTTGATAACCACTATTCACCATTCCTTCGCTACCATTCCCATTCCATTCGCCGCTTTATAACTTCGCCAATCACAGTGGGCTCCATCTGCATCACCCTTACATCATCCTCCATCGGCGAAAATCACACTTCGTGGGTTTTAGTGCTTATTGCATTTCCTAAAATCTAAACTGCGGGATGTACGGTAAAATATAAATATTGTGATGTGCGATGTGGTGGGTCCCAATCGCATATCGCACTTCTAAGTTACAGAGTTTAGCTGCGCCACTCATAGCAAAAACTTCCAACTTACGGTGCAGGTAAGTTAGTCCCACCTTCGTACTTCGTCACTTAACGCCATCGCATTCTTGAGTTCCTTTTCTCATATCATAAAGTTTGTAAAACATGCGATGTGAGATATTTATATGGATGCAAGAAAGTTTAGAACTAAAGTCTACATAATTTCAAGTCAGTATATGGGTTTCTTACGTTGTTTTGTTTAAAAAAGGGTTAAACACGACAAAAAGGACTCGGGTATGTAAATAGACACCAAGGGGTCAAGTGGGGCAAGCGTTCTGTGATATGTTATGTTGTAACTACATAAGAGTAGAAAGGCATTCATGCTTAGTTGCTCCAACACAACACTCGGTTACCAACATAGTACTAAAAAGGTGGTGACTTAGCAACGGTCTTCCGGCTAAACAAGGCCGAAACGCGGATGCACTCCTTTTAGATTGATTTCTTTCGTTTCGAGTTCATTTTGAGAAATTATAGATTTCCTTATCACACATGCATCAATTGTAATTTGTTTTTATTTATATATAAATACTTGAGTTTTGGAAGTATCAAGGGTCGATTGATTGAGATCAAAATATTTTTGTCTATTGAAGTGCGCAAGTTTTTTCAAAGCACTAGAGCATCGATAATAATTAGACCATTCACAGATTCTTGTGGCTTAAATACGGTGATGTTTTCTTCTGTTATTATGTTTCATAGTCGTATTTCATTGTAATCATCTGAATTCCAATTGTAAAGCGAGAAGCGTGATGAATAAATTTTACTTTTTGAGTACCTTATTAAGTTTGCATTTACAATCATAATGTTTTCCATGAAGGCCAAACTAAAGATTCTTAATTTTCTCTTTGGATTATAGCTTGAATATTTTCATATTTATGTCATAATCCATTTATAAATTCGAAAGATCCGGTAAATATTCCTAATTTTCCACACAACTGTTTACTCTTGTGAAAAGTTGATGCAACTATCTAATTATATTTGACTCCATTGCCTAATAGAAATTAATCGGTGAATACAATCAATTTTCCAAAACCCAAAACAAAACTCAAAACCTAAGTACAATCATAACTAGCCTAAAAAATTATCCAAACAAAGTTGAATCTTAAAAGAGAGCCCTCTACGAAGCGGCATGGCTGGGTCCCGAGTTTCCAAAGTTGGTTTGATGTTGCCTATGTAGTTTTTCTTCGGCCCTCGAATTACGAACGCTAACGATATCATTAGTAGGTTGCACCGTAAAAATACAAGACACCCATTGGATTTCCCATGAGCATTGCACGGTTTTGGAAGGGTGAAATTCCTAAAGAACACGGAGCGCATTCTAGATGAATTGTACGAGGAAGCGGTGATTAGGCGGGGAGCGGCAGTGTTGGTCGATTTGTACGGAGCCGGTGTCGGACGATTGTGAGGTATAGGAGACTCTTGTGAGAAAAACGTTGTAATTTTCATGGTTCCATGGTGAATATAAAATAGAAGATAAGGAGTTTTGAAAGGTAAAAATTTCCACACAGGGAAAATATCCATGTTGTTGTTTGATTTTCTTCTTTCTTTACTTGTTGTGATTGGCGACCGTGTTTATTTTTACGTAATTGGTTTGTATAAGGATTCAATATCTAGCTTTAGTACATTGCTTGATCGGATTGATATACATATGTTTGTATAATCTCTACATAGGCTAATGGATAAAACTATGTTTTTATTGAGATAAATGAATTCAACCCAGAAATGGATATCTTACCATGGATTCACTTTTCTTCTTGGTCTTTGCCTCCCACCAAACTAGTGTTGCTCCTTCTAGCGAAATGAAGCCAAATGGATCTTTATGTCGTCCTCTTGTGGTCCCAGGAATTCTACGGAGTATGCTTCTAATTACGGATCCAAATGTCAAACTTCTCTGCATTTACTTCACCATTGTACATGGGAAGTTCAAACTTGATGTCCAACTTGAGTAATGGAGTTTCTCCTTTTGGGGTTTTTGAATGAGTGTGGATGGTTTTTGTGGTGGAAGTGGATGATGATGCGATGAAGGTGATGAAGATGAGGATGGTGGATATGGAGGTGGCTTTCCTCCTTTACCTTTTGAACTCTTCTCTTCATCCTTCTTATCATTTGAAGTTCCCTTCTCGATGTGGAAGCAGAACCTTCTCCTGCCCTTTTGTAGTGAATGCATCAAACATGGTTTTAACCACTCTCTTAATTTCATTGAAGTCTCTCTTGACATATTCCTCTTACGAATGCCTCACGAGTCTCTCCAACATGACATAATGGATAAGGATTCCAACTCAACTTTTGATTCTTGTACCTTTTCAATCACTTCGACTTCTTGTGAAATTTGTACCTCTTCAATCTCAATTGTTGAAGATAGAACTTGAAGTGCTAAGTGAAGCTATGAGTGGAAATTTGGGTGAAGATGATGCTATCTCGACTCTCTTTATTCTAGTCCTAACCTCGAAGGGAATAACAGCCAATAGCTTCCCTTCTCCTCTTTTCAACTTAAACCTTGTAAGCATCACAAAATTACAACTATTAAACCCATTCTTGCACAATCTCAAGCAAATCGAAGAGAAAATAACCTTTTCTGCGATACCAAATTTATCTAAAATTGATTGTTAGTTAATGATGTGCTAATATCATTTTCAAATTTAATATGAAAATTCTTATGTTTTCTTCTTGTACAAGGGTTGAGATGTGCTTATGATTGATTAAACGGCAAATTTGATGAGATTAAATGTATTTCATGAACATAAAATCATAGAAACTAAATGTTGAACAAAATCATATAAACACACATCAAACATAGACAACTAAGTCAAATACACATGGTTTTAATGAAGGAGTTCACCCCTCCTGGGCTATATCTCCTTGGTCCGACTTCCATGGCATGGGTGTTAACAACGGAAAATGCGTACAACAAAAGATGACATTAATTAATGTCGAATAGTTACAAAGGTTGGAAGACATTACGGTGTCTGGAAAGTATTTAAAAATATCTAAGGTTTGAGGAAAATCAAATTTTAACTAGTCTAAATGCTATTTGCGCGCATAATCCTTTGTGAAGAGTGCCTTCTACGCGCCTTTTTTCCCGATATGCGCACATTCACGAGTGGCGAAATTCCACTATAGGGACCACACAAAGAAAATGAAAAATGATGCCTTACATGAAGCCGCCTAAGGACGGCCACCAATGCATCATTAGACACTATGTGAGCACACAATGGAATATTTTGAGCACACAAATGAATCATGCCCCTCTCTTAGGTCTGCATCCTCCATGTACCAAGAGAGGGAAGGACTCGATTTGAAATCTCGTATATAAGACCACCATGAGATGAAGAATGGGTGATCACATTGTTATGTTGCTTGAGAATTTCCCAGAAATACCAACGGTGTGTGACCTAGAGGCGAAGATAGAGGGCACTCAATTGTTGTCCATCCAACAAGTTCGGTCCAACACGGTAGAGAAAGTCGGACGCAGGGGCAAGCTTGGGATAAAAAAAATCCTTGCATCGGGCACAGACATCATTGTCTAGGGGCCCTTTGGCAAAGAGGGTAAGTTTCACTCTTCTTACTACCGAGGCGCTCAATAAGGAGATAGAGCCACCGTTTACATTATTGTTGTCATTTGACTCTTTTCGGAGGCATACATTTTATTTTTGTTTAGTTTTAGTTTACATATGCATGTTTTCCCTCTATATAGTATGCTTAATGATTCTATCTTGTTCCACTAAATTTCTTGACTCCACTTCTATTTCTTTTGTTGCCAATAGCTTAACGGGGTAGACCACACCCCTTTAGTTGGTGTGATTTCATACACATACGTGCACCAAACACACTACGATAGGATTGGTGACTCCACTAATGTTTGATTACCAAGTTTATGTGGTTGTGCCTTCTTTGTAGGAGACCTCTATACATGATGTGGAGTGGGATTGAATTTCCACGATCTCTCTTACGAGTCACTAGTTCATCCCAAGTGACAGGTAAGAAAGAGAGAAGCTCCTAAAATTTTTACTTGCGGGAATTTGCGTGCGTTTTTCCTCACGGACATGCAAGGTGTGTGTTCGGAAAGTGAGCGCGTGCGAGAAAGCGCACATGTTTTGACTGTATTTGCGCACAAATTACGAGAATGATAAATTTCTCCCTAATTTTTTGTCTTTTCCTACATGTAAGGTGCTTGGAAGCCCCTAATACACCTTCCGGCGCTAGTTGTGGTACTGACTTGTTAAAACTCACATTTAGGCATTTTTTATGGGCTTATTGTCAGTTTTACTTCAGAGTTATTTTTGCAAAGTTCACACATAGTTTAAGTAGGGGGAAAGACTTTCATTCGAGAAAAAAATTTATGTTTTGAAAATTTTGGTACTTACACACCTAGATAACTAGCTCAAGTAAGTGGCCCAGACCACGCATGCATAGCTAGTTTTCTTTTTTCTAGTGTAGAAGTTTTTAGTTTAGTTCAATTTTTGTAATAGGAATTTCGGGACTAAGTTTAGATTGTTTTTAGAAGAGCAAGTAATCTCTACTACCTTTGCACCCTCACAGTGATCCTAGGTAAGCATATGAACACTCTCTATTCACAATTCGTCATCTCCCTATATTTGGTCAAATAGATTAACTAGGAAAAATTGAAAGCGACCCATTATCACTTTTATGTTTTCCATTTTGAGCAGGGAACAATGCAACATATTTTAAATATGGGATTTTGTAAAGGATCATCGATATCCACACATTCAAACTTTGTGCTTTTCCACTTTGTGCTCACACACACTCACCCACTAAGTGAAGCAAGAACACCTAAAACTAACTTAACCAAACTCACTAAAATTCTCCCCACGGGGGGCCACAAAATAATTTATAACTTAAGTTAGGATCAAGGGGGTAGGCATCGATAAGATGCCTTGATCATACTTCATATTGAAACATAGAAGTAGTGTATTTAGGGAGCTTCAAATCCACCTATCGGCCCACGAAAGAACACCGGCGCGGCGGAGCACATTTTCGAGAGGGTGTGGGGGGCTTAGGTGCAATGCGTGTGGTATCGATTGGGGCTACCTTACCCGGAGATGATACTCGGTACTATTAGCTAACTAACGAGGAATCCCAAGACTCAAACGCTCACGTGGGATGGTGATTCTTAGTAGCCAAAAACTAGAGGCATCCTTTTCCCTATAGGTGACGGTGCGGGCAAGCACGAGACCCTCTACCCTTACCTTGGTGGATTCTCTTGGTCGGCCCAGGGGGCATCGCCAACTCTTACGGGACGTTGTGCCAACACTCACAAGAAATATTCTCAAGGCCCAATTACTTTTGAGTGTGTGACGACGCATAGGTATTCTAGGATTTTGAGTATCATACATGATGAACAAAAACCAATTTTTTGATTGCTTGATCACATAGATTAATTTAAAGGGAAATTTATTTTATTTTTCCCTTTGTTTTATGTATGTGACAAAAATTTTCTTTGATAATAAGTCTATCCTCTCAAATTTTCCAAAACCAAACTTGTGCAACACTTGACGGTCCCAACGGAACCTCGTCGATCCAGGAATCTTTTGGACCTCCCCCATTGCGGGAGGGGTTCGATTCTTTCTCCATTTCGTCGTTAAGACGAACTCTTGCCACCATTATTGGTTCGTCCTTTATCGGGGCGGCCATATTTGGGAACAGATGCTCCCAACACCACACCACACACCACTCACTCCCACGACCCCTAGGGGGCGAGGGAGGAGTGCATCCTATTGGGGAAGCCAGCGAATACACGGTAGGGTATGGCATGAGACTAACCTCGTTCTAACAGAGACTTTGTGTCTTCACACATTACAATGGCATCAACCTCTCGATCACCTTTCTTAGCCTCATTGAATATACCTGATTTAACCAAGGAACGACGAATGACCCCATCGCACATGATCTTACATGGTCTCTTATGCCCACAAAGTTCCCTTCGGATATACCAAAATTCGAAGGCAAGCAAGTGGAAGACTGGGTAATCATGTAATAAAATTTCACCTATAGTGATCATCGAATAGTATCATTGATGACACTATTCGATTGAGATTTTCAATGCACTCTTACATGAGTAGCCGCGAAGTGGTACATGGAGCAACCTGCTTCACATGGAACCTTTCGCCCTCGTTACCATGTTCCTAACATATTTTAAATTACCCATTCACCACGATTCGGAATGGAATTCTTGACTCATTTTAGACAAACCCCCGTCGTCCATATCTCGGGCCATCTCCATGAATGGAGAGGCGGCGTCGCACTTTATGTAGATAAACTCGACGATCATGTCCTCTTAGATTTTTTCTTGAAAACTCTTACGGCATAGATTTCGAAAGGATGTGGCACAAAAAAAAAACCCCACATCGAAGAGGACACAATCGGCAAATCCCGGAAGCTCAAAATTTGATTTATACGCAGTCAAGATACATTTACAACATCTTGCACAATGCCGCGCTTTTACCAAACTAATCAAAAATTTTCTGGATGCATCAGAAAGTACGTAGATGGGCCAATTGGGTCAATGACCCAAGGTTACCTAGAGCGACGATAGTCAAAACCCCGAGATACACGTATAGTTCTACACGAACATACCTCAACCTAATTTTCAAATTCATCATATGCCTTAGAAAAATTTGACCAATAGGGTGCCAACATGTCACCACAAAGGACCTTATCCTTCGGCTCGAGAATTAGTACGCGAGAAAGAAAGAAACGATGATGACGGAGACTCCCCTCCGGCGGTCGAGTGCAAACCTAGGGACCGCATTATGCTCGATCCCCGGCCACACGACCCACCTGAAAAACAATGCACGGAGGTGAAATTTCTGTGGCCGTCCCAAAACCAACCACACCAATATAATCGGGAGAACTACCCTCCTAATGTGGTGAAAGAAAAAAAATCCAAAAACAAGCCAAAGGGAACCCTGGATAGGGGGACGACAACCACCGGCGCCCACCACGATCCCGAGGCTAGAGGCAACTCCAACCGGAATAAGAACCGAGGCCCGAGACATGCCCAACGACGGAGCAAGGCCACACTCTTCTAACAAACCATTCTTGTTTGATATGTGATGAGTACAAGAACTATACTCACCATCCCCGATCTCCACAGTGTGAAGAAGCTACGAATGCTTAGAGAGTACGAGAGGATCTTCGAGAAACCGAGTTGTGTTGGATGGAAGAGACTTTCCCCAACCAAGGGATGGTCAGCACTCAACAAAAAAATACAGACGACTCTGGGAAAAGAAGCCATCAAATCTACATGACCGGTGAAGAGATGTTTTTCCAAACAATGAATCACAATTACGACACCCCACCAGACACCAGTACGTCAGGGGCAAGTACCAGTGCACCGACTGCACCTTTGACCATTTCAAAGATGCCTATAGAACCATTGCCAAAGATGGAAAAGGGACCCAATAGGTGAGCAGGAAACTACTCCAAAGTGGCCCATAATTATAGCATCATGGAAGATTTAGCACAATCTCCCGTTGCTATGTTAGCTCTGGAAGTACTGTAGTCATGCCCGAAACAACAGAAAGTCCTACTTTCTGCGTTAGGTTCTATCGACCCTGCCGATACATGCCTAATGGCTTTTGACCTAGACAAAGCCACCCCTAGGCTTCCTTCCATGGTTGCCTTCCAAATACCGGTGTTTGTACAGAATATCACTATCCACCGATGTGTCATAGACGAGGGTGCATCCACATGCATCATGTCCAAAAAAATTTGGCAGAAGTTAGGTTCTCCCGAACTAAAACCCTCAGTCATCATGCTTAGAGCATACGACGAAATTCCTTCGACCCTCGTCGACTTCTACCAAAACGTCCTGGTCTGCTTAGCCGGAAAGACGATCCACATAGACATTGAAGTCTTGGATTCTCACCTGGACTACAATATACTCCTCGGGCAGAGTTATATGTACGCCATGTCTGTCATAGCCTCCTTTGTATTATGCATCATGATGTTCCCCCATGAGGACCGCATCATTACTTCAGACCAACTCATGCATAGCGAGAAGTGACCCCTAACAAAAATTGATGTAATTCTACCCTATGTTGATACAGTCTCGCATGCTCTTTCACGGTACCAAGAATATGGCCCTGGCCAATTCAAAATGTCATCTGTTCTAGGGTCATTCCTAGGAGATCCTCCCATTATTCCTGAGTCATCACCAGATGTCACAGGGGCTCCGATGTGCATGATGTCCACGTCAAGCACCGAAGTTGGTCAAGACACAGAAACTAGCAGTAATGACACCGAGGCATCAGCCACAACAGCCTCCCTAGCCTACACCGCCTCCCAAATCAAGGAACCCCTAGTTACCCCTAACTGCCCTCCACAGAGACGACCAACATGCACGTTATGCAAAACTTCAAATCATGTGGTCTTCCATTGTCCTAATTTAGCAGTGTTATGACATTGGTTACCTGTCAAAACTCAAACTGAGCTCGACGGAACCTTCATATCAAGTATATTTTTCCTTATATGTCAGGGCAATCATTATGAGAGGTGCTGTAATTATGTCTCCCAACTTTATCCCACCATCGACATGATTAATATCATAGAGAAGAGACAGGACAACCTCTGGGAATGGCATAAAAAGTACATCGTCGGGTCAATGTCCCTGCCCCCACAATGGCGGCCCAGACAAATTAGGACCACACACCAACGAAGCATGACCCCGGCCAAGACTAGGATAACATGTGGACTATGTGATCTAAATTACCGCCAAGTCAAGCAATGCAGAGAACTGAAGCCCCTTGCAAACAGTCTCCGCATAGTCTCTTCTCTCCCTCAAAAAATTCTCTCAAACCAAGAGAAAATCACGCATACCTATTGCCAGATTTGTTCACAGTTTCACCATATGATTAAATGTGTACACCTTCCAAAGCTGAGAGTGGCAAGACCAAGATTGAGTCTACACTCCCCCAAAGAAGTAGATGCACCCAAGCCAACAATATGGAAATGGAAGCAGAAGGCAACCTCTTCTATGCCAGACCCTTTCCAAGCATCCACATCAGGAACAACGAGTAGTGTAGAATTTCACACTATCTACTTCGTTGGCTCAGTGATACCGTGCACCATCTGCACTGGCCAAAATCACACACTAGAGTTATACACGCTAATGGAAAAATTCAGGCACCTCTGTGGCAGGAACAATTTCCACCTACCGGAAATCGACCATCCTAGCAGGGAACATGTTATCACTATAAAACAAATTTCCAAACTTGGACATTTTTCTTTGTTCCTAGTCATAGTTTTTAGATAGGTGTGAAGTCATGTTAAGTTTTAGAGGTTAAGTGATAGGGTTAGAGTCTCATTTCCATTCACAAAATAAAGTCTAACAACCTTATTTCATACCTTGACAGTCTCATACCATGTTTAGAGAGTCAAATTTTAAACCATTTTGAACATTTTTTGATTAAGCCACGAAACCACATTTTCGTAGCGCAAATAGTGTTAAAAACTGCTTTTGCGCTATGAAAACGCTACTCATTTTGTAGCGCAAAACCCTGAAATTGCATTAGGCATGCTACAAAATTGGGGATTCGTAGCATGTCTTGTCAATTATCAAATCCACCAAAATTCCGTTAATCATTCATGATTAGGTGTCAACCACGAGTATTTTCTCACACATGCAACCATTCATAGCCATCATAACATTCGTTTTAGGTCATTTGTCTTATGTCATTTTAAAATTTGAAAGGGGTTGGTTTTGGTTTTATTGTCTCATGCAAGAAACACATGATGCATACCCTCTTCCGAATGGTAAGCTCATGGTAAGTATAAACCAAATCTTCTCTTTCATTCATCAAGCGAGACAGTGTCTCTAATCAAGCGAGGCAGTTTATCAAGCAAGGCGGTTTACTCTGAAATCAAGCGAGGTTGTTGTTTACAGGTTTTCAAAAAAGCACACAGGAATTTCAAGGAAAGGATGGCAGAGGAAAGAAAGAATCACAGGTTAGGCCACTGTTTAAGGATGGAGACTGAAAGCATAGAGGCTCTAACCTAAGACAAATCAGTTGAGGAGGCCTTCAAGAAGGCAAGATGTTGGAAATTCTGTGAAAATTTCTAGGGAGGTCATAATCAAGTGACAAAAGAGTTTGCTCTTCATTTCACAGGTTTGAATACAAAGGTTGGACTCTTAAACTTGACAATTTACCCTGAAATTATATCATCAGTGACAGAGATTCCAAGGGGAGAAGAAATATGGTTCAAAAATTTCAATTTTGAGATGGAACCTTGTAAAAATTTTCTGAAGCCAGGGTTTGAAGAGACAAATTTAACTAAAGCAGTGCCAATAAGCTACATCAAGAACACCTATGCCAATATGCTCTACAACATTCAAAGGTACTTCACATGTGAGGGAAGATACCATAAAGTGTATTCTTATCATTTCAAACTCTTGTTTCATTTTACTGGAATGATTTATTTGGATTTTCCTTTCTTCTTGTTTCAAAGTTTAGCTAAGATGGCAGATAAAGTGCAAATGAAAGCTCAATACTGTGAAACTTCACTTTTCCATCATGGTCTAGTTAAATTGATATTTTTACATGAGCTTCAGAGGATAAATAGATAGTGGTCTACACTTTTGTTTTTGTGTTGATTTGGGGTGGAAACACAAGGATCAGGTATTAGCCCTAGGTCCAAAGAAAAATCATCATCAGAAACCAGTGACCCTGCAGAGACAAGATCAAAAAGATTTGGAAAGCAAGTGAAAGAGCCAGAGATTAAAACATCAGTGATTATTCAAGAAACCCCTCAACCTGCACAAAAGAGGATGACTAAAGTTAAGGAAACAGTGCAAGAACAGTCAACCAGAAAATCAACCCAGAAAAGATTGACTAGAAGTCAAATAGCAAAGGAAAAGGGAAAAAAAGTGTTTTTAGAAGAAGATCCAGGTTTAAAGGGTAGTTTGAATGATATTTTATAGGCTATTGATATTGAGTAATCTCCTTTAGTTCAAGCAGATTTTATAAGATTGGATGAAGGGAAATATAAGAAGATGAAATCTTCCAAAAAGATGGATTTTGATGATGAAATTTCAGAGTTTTTGATCAAGCCCAGAAAGCCTTTAACTAGAAAATCAAAAAGGTTGCAAGGTGTTAGGTCTCCGTAGTTTGGAAGATTGGAAAATACAAACGCTGTGAAGCCTACATCAAAACTGCTTTGGAATCTAAGGACCTAGCCATCCTAGATTCAGAGAGGGATCTCTCTATGTATGAGTTTAAATATATGATCTTTAAGGCTTTTGAATGCGATTTTAGGCTAGTTATGAAGAACAAGGTTTGTTGTTTGGTTTTGGTTGGGCAAGGATATGATGAAGGTGAAGGAAGTCTATATGAAGGGTGAAGGTATAAATAGGTGGAAGAATGGTTCGGCTAATAAGATAGGCAAGGAGCAGCTTTAATCCATTGGGCTATGGAGTCATAAGAGAATTTAATTGAAACAACAAGGTTCAAGAGTGGTCCATGGGGCAAGTCATCTATGTCAAAGGATCTCTTTAAGATGATTTTATGGAATGAAACAATAATAAATGGAGTGAGGGAAATCAAACAGATGAAGAAACAAAGAGCAGCTTAAGATCAATTAACTACTTTGAAACTACCCTGCTTTTGGCATGCACTTAAGGAAAGACACAAAAGTAATCTAAGATCAGGTAAGTACTTCTAAAATAGCCTACTTTTGAAGTACTTTCAATAGAAAACATTTAAAACACTTAGAATAGCTTAAGATCAAGTAAAGACTTTTAAGTTAGCCTACTTTCAGCATATTCAAAAGGAAAACATTCATGATAAACATAAAAAGTAGTCTAAGATCAGGTAAGTACTTTGAAACTAGCCTTCTTTCAACATACTCTTAAGGGAACTCTTCAAAGCAACTGTTGGAGATAAACCAGAGGACAGGGCTAACCATAAACTTCTCTAGCTCAACTTTAATTAGAAAACTTCTCAAGAACATTCAATGATAAAATCTCAAGTTGTACTCAGGAAATATGGGCTTACCAACACTTCACTGGTTATACTCTATTGAATTACCTTCAAATAAACAATCAACAGAAAACATAAAGGATAAAAATTTTCAGTGAGATTTAGGGTACTTCAGGAGTAAATCTTAATCTATATTTGTTGTTCTTTATCAAAGAAAAGTGGACAGAATGGAAACATAAAGAAAAATAAAAATTATAGTGAGAAACACATCACCATTGACATAGACCAGGATCCCATAAATTAGCTATTTGTATTTGATGTTTAAACCAGTTACAATCATCAAGTCTAGTAGGTTTCTACAGCTTCAAACTTCTCATCTCAGCTTATGTATCCTCAATTACAAACAGGGCTACAACAGCTTCAGAAAACTATTTACATGCAACAGATATCCAGAGACCAACCCACATCTCATCTTCTTTAGAAGTATTTATAGAAGAAAGAGGAGGTGGAAGAGTTCAAGGGTTAGATATTATTAATTCCATACGAAATGCAACTCCTAGCCTTGAAAACGATGCAAGGAATAAGGCAGGAAAGAATTCAATTTACAACTCTGTTTCATTAACTCTGTTTTCTGTTTTTTAGGCTTTTTGGGTGAAAAGATTGACTTTAAGGCTCTTTTTATCTTTTACAATAACTTTACTGACAGTTTAAAATATGTTCTTTTGTTTGTAATAATTGTTCATATGTCTTTAGTCTTAATGTTACTGACTGAGATTTGATCTGGGTATTCCTTTGAGGCAAAGAGGTTACAAGTGGCATTTTTGGTAGGCTGAGGATTCAATTAGCCCCTTGTGATGTGGCATTTGAGGCTTCTTTTACTGATATTTTTCTCTTTTTTAGTTTAAAACACTTTAATTTGTTCTTGAGCTGAGCTTAGGCTTAATTAAGCCTTTATCTTCATCTTCGGGTCTTCATTCTTTAACACTGTCTTAATCTCTTTTACCTATGGATTAAAACTCTGATCTTCAAGCTTTGGCTTTAATCACCCTTTAACATTAATTTCTTGATTCTGATACCCTTTGTCATTTTTTGTTTTCACAGATGGTTTTCTGCTATTGGAGGGTTTCTGTTAAACCCTAAATCATGGTCCAGTTTATTTTAACGCAAATGTTAAATCCGCAGTCCCATTTCTTCGTTGATTAAGCCTCAGAATCGTCATTCTGAGCTTTGTTAGTCACCTGACTGTGACCGTGGAAGTATACAGAACAACACCATCAAACCATGCAAAACACAAAAACTTATTATAAAACCCTGCGATTTGTGGAAAAACTGCGTTCAGAGGCTTCAATGGAAATGATGGAGATGCTTAAGGACGGGGAAATACAGTGGTGGAGGAAAACATCCTGGCAGAAACAGCTAACCCGGTGAATATTTGAATTATGGCGCGAATTTGGGGAAAGGTGGTTCTGGGAAAACCATTAATGGTTTTCGCGCAATGTTTTGGGGGGTAGGCAGTATTAACTTTTGGAATGTGATTCCATTCATCAATTGACACGTTTCTATAGGGTAAACTGCTTGGGTTGTTGGTTTTCAAATATCCCTCTCAGGGCTTTCCGGTGCCCGAGGTAGACAGTAAGATTAGTTGTGATGTTCACAAAGATGGCATGAGCATTTTCATATTGACTTAAAATAACTAAATGAAATGTGATAGATAATTACCTCTTTGACAATCTTGGAGTCCCTTGGAGAGCGCTAGGCAGTGAAACAAGAGTCCTTCTTCACCGGCTCCAAATCTTAGTCCTACAATTAGTCAAAGCACCCGTGTAATTTCTAACATAACATATATCCTATCAATCAAGTCAATATATAATGAACTACTAAATTCTACACATCTGAGCCATTCATATCATGCAATGTAAATTTTCAAACAATAATGACAATATTAAGCATTGAATGGAAAAAACGAACATAGTTCTATTGATTTTGAAAGAAGGAGGATTACAACCATCGGTTGTACCAAGACCTCCTCAGTCTCCCAATCTCTTTTATCTCTCAAGTGAAGAAGTCCAAGTCAACAAGCTCTCTAGGAACCTCTTTGACTCTTAGCCTTCACAATATAACACTATTCTCTATTCCACAAGTATGCCAAAACCTTTAGCAATCCTTCGACCTCCAATTAAGAGCCTTCAGCTCCTTCTTATAGGAGAGGGAGAAAGCCATTGTTGCCCTTCTCTTTCCACTAGTTTGGAATGGAAAAAACTTATATGTTTCTTTAATCTCTATGCTTTTGCCTCCTTTGGAGTTCAGTCTTGTTATAGCAATGACCAATAATGAACTGGTGTTCTGTAGTTTCTTTTGTGAACTGACTCTCTTGTGAGGGAAAGTCGAAGATTCAAATCATTCTCTGCAGGCTTTTCCCGATTCAAACTTAAAACACGGGTAACTTTTCCCTCCAGTGTAAACAGAGCGTTTCCCTAGCCACTAACGCGGCCAATTCACTGATTGACTGCGTTATAACGCTCTTGTGTTGTTATAGATAGGCGTTACCCTGGCAGAAATAGGTTTAATTTAGGTCTTTGTACTCCTTCCATATTTGTCTTCCCCTCTAAGCTGATGAGGAGGTATTTTGACCTGTAACAGATGCCCCCTAAAGTGTGGGGTTAGAGACGAAGACGATGGCCGAAATACTTTATAATTTGTGTAGAGATAAAGATATTGAAAGACTGAGGAAAACCTGAAACAACAACATATGTCAGAAAATATAGTATTTGCCTTGAGTCGAGAATATCCCATGCTCAGTAGCTTAAACGACATGATTTCTCTAGAATAGAGATATGAAGAATCTGTCCACCGATAGGCACAATGTGGAAGTGTCTGTCATAACAGGATCAGGCTGAAGAAGCTGTCTCCATAAACAATATCGCAACTTGGGGAAGGAAACATAACTTTAATGATGTAGCCTTTGCCCCAAGGTCTTGACCGCCGATTCACTTAAACTGTATATTCCTCAACATGTGAATGAATGAGTTGTCATCGAACATGTGAGAAATCGTCTGATTACCAGTCGATAATGAAAACTGTTAACAAACGTGAAGGTGGCCACCGATAATGATGATGGTCCCTAAGATGCATAGTACAATCTAGCGAGTGTGAATAAAATGAGTTGAAGTCGAACACTCGTAGAATCATTCGACCAGGAGCTAATGATGAAGACTCCTGATCAAACACAAGACTACCTGCCACTAATATCTGCAAGTATCCGGGTACTGATGGGTTTCTGGATCAACTTCCTAGATAAGATGTTGAAGTCGATAGGAAGAGATCTGTCAAAAGGTAGGCACTGAGGCGTCCTACATCAGTCAACACGAAACGGAAACCAAATGATTTTGTTTATGATTGAGATAATGAAGAGTAAATGGGAACGTCGGACGACAAATAATTTATGGCATAATGAACGGTTTGGTTGATAACAGGAGCAGTAGATAACGAGATCTGCTTGAACAATAGAAGGCACTCTAGCAGGGTACTAGGAAGCTGAAGCGTGATGAACACCAAAGAGTGTGTTAGGATTTTACTGGTGCAGGGACACTGGGAAATGAAGGCTAATACTTATAGATGGTAGGGTTCGGCTAACTGAGAAAGAGTTTTCTGGGAAGTGCCATGTTCAAGAATTTTGTTGCCAAATCGACCTTTTTGAAAATGTAACAGAGGTAGTATCCATTTTATCCAAATTTTTCCCCGTCTGATTAAGTTTAGCGAGTCCAGACGAGTAAACTCGGTGAATTTTTCATGTTTAGAGAGTCTGAAAAATGTCAGGAAAGACAACTCTGTGCCCCATCTAATTAGGTTTAATGAGTCCAGATGAGTAAACTCGGCGATTTTTTCATGTTTAGAGAGTCTGAAAAATATCATAAAAGACAACTCCATTGGGGTACCTTTGTCATGTCTTGATAACCGGGCACGGCAAAGGGATAATAGTAAGCCCGAAACAGTTCATTTTCCATAAGTTAGTCCATCGAAACCGGAAAAGTGAGAAATCTATGTTCGATAGACGTCTACCTCATTTTGTTATGAGTACGAGGAGACGGAGTGAACTCAGTATTCTTTGTGAAATTTTAACGAGTCCAACAAAGAAAAACTCGGTGCACTCCGTGAAATTTTAACGAGTTGCACGGAGAAAACTCGATTACCTCCGTGAAATTTTAACGAGCCACGCAGAGAAAACTCGGTTACTTTTTCAGTTTAAGGAGCTTTGAAAAAGAGAAAAGAATGGCTCCATCATTTCTGTCGTGGTAGTTTAACGAGCCTGAACAAGGCAACTCGGGGTTTTTTCAATTTTATGAGCGAGAAAAAGATTCCTAAAAAGAAAGCTCAGTGCTTCTTCATAGTTTTAACGAGTCTGAAGAAGAAAACTCTAGGTTTTTCGGATTAACGAGCAAGAAAAAGACCATAAAAAGAATGCTCGATATCAACTTCATATAAGTTTAATGAGTCCGAAGAAGGGAACTCGAGGTTTTTCGGATTAACGAGCAAGAAAAATACCGTAAAAAGAATGCTCGATGCTTCTTCGTGTAAGTTTAACGAGCCCGAAGAAGAGGACTCGAGGTTTTTCGGATTAACGAGCAAGAAAAATACCATAAAAAGAATGCTCATAATTTCTTGATCTCTTTCTCGTCAATAGAATTATCTATGTCGGGAATTTTCTTGTGATACCAAGAAAACACATCGCGGAATTCCTTGAAAAGGGATGTGAAGCATGTAATTTCCTCAGGATTGTAGTTGGCTCCAATCTGAATATTTTCCACGATACCCATTTTAACCAAGATGTCAATGAGCATTGTCTTAGAAATATTACCCATGTTCCCTTCTGACTCGATAGTTTGGACAGTCGTGTAAGCGAAGGGAACCATCTCAGGTGGGTCAAAAGATGGGATTTCATTTTTTATCGCCTTCGAGTCAATCATCGAAGCGTGATGGTGAAACTCTCCCCAAGGTCGTTCTTCTAGAGACATGATCTCTCGAATAGCTTCGTCTGTAGGCAAGAATTCATTGAGGAGATCCTTAGAGAGAACAGTGATGGGAGGGAGGTTTTTAGCTTCGATCGAAACCATAGCAGTGGAGGGTTCAGATGCGGTTTGGATGGTTTGGTAAGCCAACTTGACTGGTGAGAGCGACATCTGATCTTCGTAGGAATCAATGTCTGAAGGTGTTGGAATGATCCATGGGTCGATAGAGCCATCCAAAGTGGTGGATATCATTGCAACCGTGTTTGGGATCGATGGCGGCGGGAGAGGAAAACAACCTAGTAGGGAAGATGCCTTCAGAAGACCGGTATCGATATTGACGTAAGAGTCAGGAAAGCCTCCTATTAGGGGTATAGTGCTACTTGGTAACGTGGCATAATCAGGGGTGCAGAAGGATAGCTGGTCCACTGTGACTATTTTCCCATCCAATGGAAATAGGATGAGTCGGAAGACCGGAGACACAATGGCAGTCATGGCATAAGACCAACTGCGACCAAGCAATAGATTATAGTCTAGATGGCGATCTACGACTTAAACGTCCATGTTTACCGTTTTCCCACTCAAAGTGATGGGAAAGCTAGCAAGGTATCCTTTTGGGAGGAAAGTGTGGCCATCGAAAGCTTTGAGGGAATTCGATGGCGGGGTGAGGGTAGGAGAACCTAAATTGAGCCAGCAAGCTTGTGACATAACACAGGTCGAAGCACCTTCGTCTATGACAGTGCGATGGATTGGTCTCCCTTTCGACAAAACCTACACCTGGAATGTGAGTTGGTGTGAGAGGCGAGGTTTAGCCTTTTCCATATCAAATATAGCTAGCATGGAATCCTGGGGGTCTATTCCACCAATGGCCGAAAGCAAGGCTTTCCCTTGTGCTGGACAGGTTTGTAATACTTCGAGAGCAGACATAGCTGACAGTGCCTGCGCCAAATCTTCTACAATGTTGTAGTTTTGGGCTGCACGTGCAGAGGTGTTATGAGTCGTGCTTCGAAGTGTCCCTTTGGGGGGACGAATTATGGGGTCAGCAGTAGGCCGTTCGATATGCAAATCATTTGGCGACGGTGAATTTGAACTAGTACCAGGTTCTTGAGCATCTATGGTAGGGTTTCCATAAAGCTTAGCTTGAGTTTGAAGGTCAACACTCTCAATGCCATAAATGGCAGATGGTCCTTCGCCGGAAGGATATGAACCATCATTGCCCCGTTGATGGGGTTGTGGCGGATTGTCAACCATGTGTTGATGTTGCTGCTGTTGATTAGGGAAAGGATTATGAAGAATGGAAGGTGTTCGCCCAGAATCCTTGTTAGCAACAAAATCGGTGCATTCCTGCAGCCGAGGACATTTGTATGTCAAGTGGTCCTCCGCACAGATTTTGCAAGGAAATTTCATGGGTTTATCCTTCCCTTTTTCATTTTTGGCAGCGTTTTTCTGATTAGTGTTATTCTGATTATCCGACTTCTCTTCCGAAGAAGATGACTTTTTCTTGTTCTTCTTATTTTTCCTGCTAGGTTTTTGTGAGGTGTGCACTGAATTTACCTCATTGGTGGGAAGAGTAGTCGTTTGGTGAGGGGTGGTGGCAGTCAAAGATGGCTGGGAGGTTTGCCCCTGAGACTGCTTTGTGGCTATGCCAGAGATCGTGCCAACGAGACCATCGGCATGAGCTCCGGTTTTTTGAGTAGCCGGAGGATTTGGGTTGCCAGGGGCATGGGGGAGAAAAACATACAGCGTGCCAGATTGTGAATAGATTAAATCTAAATGCTGGGCACGGCGAATGCATTGATGTTCTGTAACCGCACCAGACAGGCCAATGTCTTTAGCTATGTGAGGTAAGAGAGACTTGCAAAACCAATTGGCTAAGAGATGATCCGGAATTGGCGCTTTGACTAGCCTCCTCCTACGTCTCCATTCATGAATGTGATCAGAGATGTGGGTGGCGGTGTCTTGGCGGAGCGAGGTTAATAGTTCTGTTCCGGTCTCAAATCTAATTGGTAGTTGGAAGTTCTTTAGAAACTCAGTTGCTAAAGCACCAAACGTATTGATGGTGGCGCGTGGTAATTCAATGTACCACTTGGCAGCATTTCCTGTAAGTGTGTGGGGAAACAGTCGAAGTCGAACACTATCATCAACCATGGAATTGGATATAGACCATAGGTGAAAGGTAGTGATGTGTGCAGCTGGGTCGTCCCCTTGTTTCCCGTCAAACTTCAGGATGTCGGAAGGAATCTTATGCGGCACTGGAGGCCAAAGTGATTTGTGATTGATGGGATCATTAGTCAGTTTATGGATATCGGGGATGTCCAAAGCTGCCAAGAATGGCAATTGTGGATTTGCCCCCAAATCTAACCAAGGCAGTATGGGCTGACTATTTAGACCATAGGGTCCACCCATCAATGTGTTACCAGGAGGATAAGTAGGACTTTGGTAAAAACTTCCTATAGGCGGAGGAGTAGGGACATACGGTTGCTGTCCATAGGGCATGGTGTATTGCGGGGCGAATTGTTGGTTGCCCCCAGTATAAAAGTGCCCTCCCATTCCAGATGGAGGTTGGGGCTGGTTAGTCCAAATAGATGCAATAGAGTTTCCCGGAGGCATGCTACTACTTGCATATTTTGGCAATGGTATAGACCCTACACCTATATTTGAACCACTTAAGGGAAAAGTATTAACAATAGGTTGTCCTATTTATCCTATGGATTGCAGAGGAAGTGAAATGTTCCCTGCTACCTGAGTGTTGGTGACACTGCCCCCTGGCATAGAGGCCAAGGGGTTTGAACTCAGCAGAGGGTTCCAATCGAAAGGGTTGCTAAAAGGTACCAAAGTAGTCATACTCGTGGGAGGAGCTACCGTGTGTGGTCACGATAGAAGTAGATGCCGAAGGATTCGGTAAGCTACTGACAGTTGTGATGACCATAGGGTTGGGAATAGGTATATGTTGACTACTGGAGTTACCCAGTGATGGCATAGAACTGACCACCGGTGGGGAGGATGGTGGCGAACCTGGGATGGTTGCCATTGGCATCGACTCAGTGGATGCTGGTGGTGAAATGGATGTTGGTGCGGCCGAAGACATATCTTGGCATGGTGGAATCTGAATTATCACAGGCCCCAACGGATCAGTGAGCGGAGGATTGTAATGAGGTACAACCCCTTCAATGAAAGGGTCCTCCGGAAATTTTGGGTGATATGAGGCTATGTGATAATCAATATTAGTCAGTGGAGACTGCTCTTCCATAGAAGGCACAGGGTCACCAAGGTTTAGTTCTTCCTCAATAGTTAGAGCAGGTAGAACTTGCTGTCGTCTAGAAAGACGGCGTGGGTCGGGGGACGTCACGGTGACCTGCTTATTTTTAACAAATTTTAATAAATTGTGATGTATTAGAAAGTCTCAGTGACATTAACCACACACCTAAAAAAGAAAAAAGACTCTCTAAAATCAATCAGCAAGTAGCCAGAATAGGGTGCCCTGTCTGAGTACTACCGTTCGCTGGTGATGAAATCCAGTATCACAATAGTATACAGAGAGGGTTGGTCGAAAGTACAGTTACAGTCACTTTAGAGCTTCGCCCGAACCTCAGACGATAGGTGTAAGCACTCTCGTGAAGACGAGTACCCTCCTAAAGACCGAAGACAGAGTGGGTCCGTCTGTTTCAGGTACCAGGACAGCCCGTCCCAGTCACCTTGTGTAAGTCCCTAAAAAGTATGGCCACTAAAGATACCTCAAATCACATACATCATCAGGGGGGTCCACGGTCAAGGACAATGTGCTATATGGGCAGAATACCTAGATCCCCGATCTAGTTTCGACATCCCTGAAGCGAACCCCAATATATAACACACCCACAGGATGCAGTCAAAGGCAGGCTACCTTCTTGTGCACCCAAGTGTTGTCTCACGCTGAGCTCTGGTAAAGGAACGGTCCCGATAATATGAGTGCAGTAGGATTTTGCTCGTTAATGACTCTAGTTTCAAGTTTTGAGATCTTGGGTAGTTTTCTCACTCTTCCTAACCCAAGATCCTAGCCTGAACTACTGTTTGTGTGAGTTCAAAAAAGAGTTGATTGATTTTATTATCGCTTTATTCTTAGTGTACTTGATTATTAGTCTTGCGAAGGGGGAGTGGACGTATGAAATGTGATGAGACTCTGACTCAAGAAACCATGCAAAACATGCTCTAGATATTAAATTCGATGAAGGGTGTTTCTACAGGGAGAGGTTTCTTTTCAACATCCATGCACTAACATTCAAATAGCTCAGTTCAACTTTTAAAGGTTCAGACTTCTATCTACCTCTTTTAAACGGTCTATGAACTGAAAATTTCAGAATAAACTCAGCTAGATGCAGAAAAATAAAAAAAATAAAAAAAATTCTCTTAAAAAGTAAATGCTTTGGACACTGAATTTTCAAACAAGAGAAATAAATATAAATGCCAGCTTAGCAGACAAGCACATGGATTTAGTCAGCAAAAGGTACTGATGGCCAAAAAACTCTGCAACTAAAACACCATCACAGCAGTGAACAACAAGGTTTTGGTTGAGTAACGCTCTGTCTGTGAGTAAAGACAACGACTAACGCACTGTATTTAGTCAGAGACAGCATTATAACACACTGGACAACCTACAGAGGTAGCGTTAGCCAGGGAAAAGTTCTTCAGTTGGTCAAACGAAAATAGGATTGAACTCTGTGAGCATTTGATATGTCTACTGGGCATCAAAAATGGTCAAAAGGGTCTGTGAACAGAGGAAAGAAGAGAGGAGGGAAGAAATAGTCCGGAAACTATGGGGAAACTCCCCAGCGAAGTCGCCAATTCTGCTATAGGGTAAACTGCTTGGGTTGTTGGTTTTCGAATATCCCTCTCAGGGCTTTCCGGTGCCCGAGGCAGACAGTAAGATTAGCTGTGTTGTTCACAAAGATGGCATGAGCATGTTCATATTGACTTAAAATAACTGAATGGAATGCGATAGAGAATTACCTCTTTGACAATCTTGGAGTCCCTTGGAGAGCGCTAGGCAGTGAAACAAGAGTCCTTCTTCACCAGCTCCAAATCTTAGTCCTGCAATTAGTCAAAGCACCCGTGTAATTTCTAGCATAACATATATCCTATCAATCAAGTCAATATATAATGAACTACTAAATTCTACACATCTGAGCCATTCATATCATGCAATGTAAATGTTCAAACAATAATGACAATATTAAGCATTGAATGGAAAAAACGAACACAGTTCTATTGATTTTGAAAGAAGGAGGATTACAACCATCGGTTGTACCAAGACCTCCTCAGTCTCCCAATCTCTTTTATCTCTCAAGTGAAGAATTCCAGGTCAACAAGATCTCTAGGAACCTCTTTGACTCTTGGCCTTCACAATATAACACTATTCTCTATTCCACAAGTATGCCAAAACCTTTAGCAATCCTTCGACCTCCAATTAAGAGCCTTCAGCTCCTTCTTATAGGAGAGGGAGAAAGCCATTGTTGCCCTTCTCTTTCCACTAGTTTGGAATGGAAAAAACTTAGATGTTTCTTTAATCTCTATGCTTTTTCCTCCTTTGGAGTTCAGTCTTGTTATAGCAATGACCAATAATGAACTGGTGTTCTGCAGTTTCTTTTGTGAACTAAATCTCTTGTGAGGGAAAGTCAGAGATTCAAATCATTCTCCGCGGGCTTTTCCCGATTCAAACTTAAAACACGAGTAACGCTTCCCTCCAGTGTAAACAGAGTGTTTCCATAGCCACTAACGTGGCCAATTCACTGATTGACTGTGTTATAACGCTCTTGTGTTGTTATAGATAGGCGTTACCCTGGTAGAAATAGGTTTAATTTAGGTATTTGTACTCCTTCCATATTTGTCTTCCCCTCTGAGCTGATGAGGAGGTATTTTGACCTGTAACACACGTGGATTTCCAAAACCATTTTTATCGCGCGGAAGTAGCGCACTGTGGAACAGGGCAAAAAATTGCGCGATATTGAGTTTAAGCCGTTGGATGATCGTCAGGAGATCGGACGGTGTGGGTGGAACACGATCAATCCAAAGATGCGTGGAGGATGTATGGTGGGACCGAAAATTGTGTCAGTACCTTTGTCGTGTAGCGGACATGTGCAATGGGTTATCGGGTTTAGTCCCAATCGTAGGATCTCAAGAATGAACGACTGGGATTTAAAGATGAGGCGGAGAATTTTGAAAGAAGAAAAGGGACGGGAGGCAAAAAGGCAAAGGAAGGGAGGCCCGATGGCCGTTGATCTCTGCAGATCAGCGGTCCAGATTTTTTCGGGACCACAACGTTGGGAAATTCAATATAAGCAAAGGAAAGGCTTTTTGCATGGGGGTTTATATTTCTAAGCACTCGGTTGCGGGGCTTAGTCATATGAGACGGAGGGTTTTAAGGGATATAATTCCCCAGGGGCTTAACTCTTTACAGTGCAAAAGACTGCTATTTAGGCCTAAAATAGAGATTTTAAGGCAAAATGAGAGTTCCGATAGATGAAAAATGAAGGGATTTAAACCAAATAAATGAGAGATATAAGGTTAAAAATGGGTTTTGGTGCTTTAGAAGTTAAATGAAAGGAGGAAGAGGAATTTTGTGGAGGGGATAAAGGGAAAAAGGAGATTTCATAAGAGTGAAATGGTGAAGTGAAGGAATGGAAAATGGAGCCTTATGAACAATTTTTTCTTTTGGTAAATAGCAAGTTCCTTGAGGGATAATAGTGAAACAGCTATGAAGATTAACTCAAAGGGTAATTATCATCATAAGACTTCAAGAACTCACAATTTGGACATGAATTGTTTCTTGAAGGCTGAAAAGATGTAGCCACCATTTGATATGACAAATTTTTATAGGTGGCTAACACAAGGGTTGGATATGGAGTTGGATAAAGAAGGGGAAGTTTCAAATGTTTATGAGGAGCCCATAGACCTCTCATCACCAATGCCTGAAGATGACAGAAACGAATTTTTCAATACTCAAAGAGAAAAGAGCAGTTATGAAGGAATTAAAGAAAAGTTGAGACTAGCTAATCTTGAAATTTCTAAGCTTAAGAAGAAAGAAATAGCACATGTTGTTGAGAAGACAAACTTCAACAGAATAAGGGCTCTGTCGGAGGTTGAAAATTTTTCCAAAACTGAAACAGTCAGCAGTGAAGCCCAATAATTTACTTGGACTGTCCCTGCAATCAAAGAGGCAAGATTTATGAGGATGATAAATGTTAAATTGAGGGCTACCAACAGGAGATTGAAAAGGCAGATTGAAGATGTTGAAATTCAATTGACAAAATCTGAAGGTCAGCTACAACAGAGGTAGAACAAGAGCAGTAAGTGACAAATCCTTAATACAGTTTTGTTTTTGGGAAGGACATCTCTTTTTGAAGACATTGAAAAGTTGACTTATTTTGATTGTTAAGATCTATTAACATCAAGGAAATGATTAAAAGGCTGTAAATACTCTTAAAATCTGAATATTATGAAAATACTATGTAAAAAGGATATACACAGCAGTTTCGTAGCGCGCTACGAAACTGCTATAGGTGCATTTTTGAACATTTTTGTAAAAGTTTTGAGAGGTAAAAAAGCTTGGTTTCCGAATTTTGTTGCTGGTGGTGGTTGGAGGGCTCTCTCTCAGGTTGAGGAGGCTAAGCCTCAACTAAAATTCTGGTTTGAAATAGTTACTCAGAGTCTACTTGATTAGCAGCCTATCAGGGTCAGATTTTGTGATAACATAACCCAACCTTGTGCTCATACAGAATCCCATTACAGATATTCTTCCCCCGCCAAACATTGATAACACAATCCACCATATACGATTTGTATCAGCACATATTGGTGACAGGATTGCTACTGTCCCCTCATCCCATGATTTCCATCTCATTCCCGTTGCAAAAGACCAAGGTACCTTGCAATTTTGCATATATTTCCATAAGATTCCCAATTTTCATGCCGCCATCGAACTCCTCGTTGACACCCATCCTCTTCAGCAGCGTTTAGTACAACTAGAGCTTGTCGACGAAAATCTACAACATTCGCTGCAACACAATCGCCACCCAACAGAGAACGAGTCAATAGTCCCTCTCGTGGGCCATCACGATCTCCAGCCAGACCTCCTCAAATTCATCCATGAAACCCTGAGTAGACATCCCCTTGGTCAAGCGGTCCACTCGACCCCAGAAATCCTCAAGAAATGACACTTGAGATGTCAGTTCCACAATACGAGCCTTTGTCGTATTTGCGCGAGCCACTGTCGCGTCAACACGAGCTTGCTCGGCTGCAATCTCTCCAGCAGCCGAGTTGCTACCCTCCCCTAAAGGGCCAGCACCACCAGCAGGTACGCCAGAACCAACACCTGGTCCACCTACATCACCTCCTCCCTGACCACCCCTAGGTTGTTGCGGAGGATCGTGGACCACCATCCGAGCCACGGGGTGACCCACCTCGCCAACATCTGCACGAGTAACCAAAATGATGTCAGTGTCACTACCAAAACACATAAGTACATACATACTCAGGTAAATGCAGAAAACATACAAAACATACCTGCTGGCCCCCAAACATAACCATAAGGGAGACCCATGTCTGGATCGCCCTAAAAGTCCATTCCCGCATACAGGTATGGAAAAAGCATCTATGGGTTGGCCTCAAACCAGGCCTCTGTCGTGGAATTCCAATAACCCCCCACCATGCCAGCACCACCTTGTGGCATCACCGGAGTCCACCTCCTCATACGAGGCTCCCGTGGCCCCCCAAGAGGTACCGCCACTACTGGCCTCAATAGCACTACCCTCTCATACATAATGCTACAAAATATACTGGCGTACGCAAATGACTTAGATCCACGTTGGACCTTGTTCAGTTGCGACACCATCCTGTCAAAACAGAAATAGGCAAAGTCGAAAAAATGCCCGGACTTCGACCGACACAAAACTCCAACCTGCAGGCCTGACGCCCAATGCAGAGAAACCAACCCCGCCAATCGTACAATCACGCCATAGCACACCACTCTGCCAAGTCCTTAACTGATGCAATGCTGATGCATCCCTCGGTAAGAGGCGCCCCATCGCAGTGTCGCCTCCATAATCTCTCCAAGTCCACTCTCCTAACAGGGAGTGGATACCTCAACGCCTCACCCTGAGGCAGCAACCCGCTCACAAAGTAAACATCCGTCTCAAGATGGATAACCAAATGTGTCTCGCGCAATACGAACATGTTGCACCTCCTGCATTATTGACGATTCATGTAATGTAGCAGTCGGTCCTGCGATCGAAGAAGCTCATTTTCCATGAACTTCAGGATTACCCATAGTGTCGGATGGTGGTGCACCCCAACATCAGCAGCCAGCTCAGCATGGAGCTCGGGCCAATCCTGCTCCCTCCACAATAACCTGTCATCAAAACAGGTACCCATCAATACAAAGAAAAAACCAAAAAAGTAGGCAAAAAACAAAAATATTTTTTAGCCTTGGCTTTGTGAGCCTATCCCTGAGACAGGTGCACTTAGCACACACATATATTGTGCACAGGCGTGCTTAGTGCACACAAAAAATTTGGAACAAAGCGCTTCTGCGCGCTTGTCCCCCAAAACTGCATGCAAAGAAGGCGCACCTTTGCCTAGATCACCCGCACAAAATAGGGAAAAGGTCACCCAGAATCCGTACAAACCCAGTCTGTACAGACCCCGACACCATCAAAATGAAAGAATTCAAGTATTGGACGTCATGGAGGTTACCTGGGCATAGTATCACTAGTCCTTGGTGCTTTGGCTGACTGTAATGGCAAGAAACACTATGCAAAGTCCTCTGACCTCTCAAAAACTCAACAAGTACAAATGAATTGAATTAGGGCCATATTCATCTATTTATTGCCCTTTTCAAAAACTTCAGAGGACCATAACGAGAGATCAGAAGGTCCATTCTAAAAACCATAAGTTGTGCCATAATCAACACTCCATGAGGAATAGAGGTGATGCCACACATTTGCACTCCCGAAAAAATAACTTTTCAGCGCTGGCAAGTATGCCCTCTCTCATCTTCTTTTTTAAAGCTCATGTCTTTCAATAATATTTGATAAAGAAGATGCTTTCACTTGAGGTAGTTGTTTTTTCAGGAAAAGCTCGCAAACCATCCACAACGTTATCTCCTGAGAGTTCCAGTGTAGGTATCATTCTACCCCCAGCATGATAGAGTCCGAGTCAACTCTGCATATCCTGACATCATTTCTCCATCATAAATCAACCATAGGGTCCTCATATCCAACCGTGTTTATCATCACCTCACCCTGCACATGGTAAACATCCTCATTGGTCGGTAGAGCCTCCCCTCCATGGCGCTCGTTACCCACAGTAGACCATATCACAACAAAATTGGCGCCATGGCCATACCACTTTAGTATGGGAAGTACCTCATGCTCATCCATTCATCATGCATAAGGTCAAATTTACCATACAAGCTGGAACCCCCTTCCCAAACAACCAGGTTGTACAAGAAGATCAAGAGTGCACCGCCGTGCCTTGCATTTGGCCCACCATACCCCCACCAACATAATCCCATCTGCAATACTTTCTCATCTGCTTCATCAACCCCACACATGAGACCAACCAATGGGACCTCCACCCCCAGCAAAAACACCTTCCTCACACCATCATTGAGCGAACACTTTCATGTTTTTGGGTACCCGTATCTGTGTTTTGTATTATTTTATTCTTTTGGTAAGTGTACAAAGACCGAAAATGGTGCACTTCATTCCTCCACCCTCTCATTTCATCTTTTCTCCCATGGAAGCAGTCCCTGAACACCCTTGGTTGGACTATTTCACCACCACACACAAACCATCATGACACTCATAGTCAAGTTACACCCACCCTGGAAGTCCTACCGACTCTAGGTATTTCCCCTTCAGAAATAACTATGACTGCCGCCAAGTTGCTTAAGTATACTCCGACCTTGGGCCACTGAATCCCCATCATCAGTTTTCAGTCACCCCTCGCCAACATGCCTATGTTAAACCCATCACATCTAGGTCCCTAACCCCTTATATCAGTTACCCCTCGGTCGATTGAGGCTTCCTTTTTGTCGACCTTGACACCTCTTTTCTAAAAAGGAAGCGGTACCTTGGATCACCCATCTCCATATAAGTGGCATCCTCGGGTGGCACTGTGGGAGAAATCATTTTCCAAAGATGTCATCAATCCTCCTGACATTCGAATATGACAAAATATTTCATGTCAAGATGGTATCGTACCTTACAACCATTGCACTTTTATCAAATTCGTCGAAGACTCATGCCTCCATAAGCATCTCTCTCAACAATGCTTACACGGGAAGGTCCCAGCCAGCACCTATGCGTACAATGTGAAGCTATATGCCATACCAATTTTATGCATATGGGTACCACATTCCACCTATTTTCAAATAAAAAACGCCCCTAAGGGCGTCAACAGTCGTCGTCAACAACCGCCAATGTTGCTACCATCATAGTGACATAGACAAAACATATATCTGTCAATTTTATTTAACTAGCCATAGCATCACAAGCATGGGACATGCTCGCCTCACTGAAAATTTGTATATGTATTGTAAATTATATTTTCTTACAGAGATCCCTTAGGCCATGGTCATTCTTGGAAGTGGTGCAGGGTGTTTTCAATTCCAAGGCTTCACGCAGGTCTCTCTCTCTCTCTACGCATGATACAGAAAAGAAACTATAATGTATTTCAGCTATACAGTTCGTCCTAGACCTCACACATTAGAGGTCAACTGTTAACACTGGAAAATCATACAGCAGAAGATGACATTAATTAATTTCAAGCCAAAGGATTTACAGGGCTGGAATACATTACAAAATCTAGAAAGTATTTAAAAATCTCTAAGGTCTGAGGAAAATCAAATTTGAACTAGTCCTAAATGTTATTTGCACGCATAATCCTTCATGAAAAGTGCCTTCTGTGCGCCTTTTTTCCCGATATGCGCGCTCCTGAGAGTGGCGTGTTAGCCCCCGATAAATTTTTGACAAGCAAATAGGGGGCTAAAATGTTGTTGAGCCTTCAAGGAATGCATTTCCTATGAAAACACATCATCCTTGAAGCCTCCTTGTGCCTTTTGTCCTTTGATAAAATCCCCTCTGCTGATTTCCATTATAAAGCCTCTCTGTTTGCGAAGAAATGCCCAAAGGCCTCCTTTTCCCTCCTATTTCGTTACCCCTGAGCCTTTATTTTCATCCTCTTGCTTCTCCCTTCTAAATTCCTCACTTACTTTTCAAATCCTCCCAAATCCCCTTCATATTCTTCCCTTACCCTTTGTTTGGCCAATTTCCCCTTTTCCCTTTATCGTTCCCCTTCCCAAACTTTAAATTGCCTTAAAAATGGGCAAAAACCCACTTTTCCACATTATAATAGGGCTTAGCCCCTTTTCCGCTAACCCCAACCACTTCCCCCTTCCCATGCCCCGCCATGTATTGCATAAAAAATTATTATAAATTTTTGTGTTATATATATATATATATATATATATATATATATATATAACCAGCCGCATTACAATCGCAATCGCAAGCTCTGTTCAATTGCATGTTTTGTCTGGAGTGATCCGATCACTCATCGCAAATATTCGCGTCACAAATATTTGCTATGCGATTGATCATGGCTTACTCTGATCATCGCATGTCCCTCCGACCTCTGATCCAATCACATCGCATTTCCCTCTGATCGCAACTCCCCTCCGATCATCCCAATCCCCGATTGCTCGATCGCTCAATTCCTCCGATCCTCCGATCGCTCCATTCCTCTGATCCTCTGATCACATTCCCCTCTGATTGATCACATCGCATGTTTTCCTTATTGCGATTGCGATTTAATCCCGCTCCCGATCTCCGATTGCGATTGTACCCCAGGCCCACCGTACCATACCTCTGTCGTTCATATAATATAAGGTTTTCCCTTTGTAAACGGGAATTTTGTTATATTTTCACTTATATAAGGGTTTATACCAATCGCATCGGAAAGTTTTGTTTCATATGTATATCCCTCCGCCCCGCTCCAATTGCAATTGCGATTTCCGTATGGGTCCCACCTCGTACTATCATTCCCTCTCGCTTCATTGTTTTTCCGTTATTTCCTTTGTATTTCCCCCAAGCGTTTAATCTTTTGTTTTTTACACTATTAACCATTTCTTCCGCCACTCTCCATTATTTTCACTGCTCTCAATTGTTCTGCCATTGTTCCTCCGAGCCTCCGCAGCGTTTCTACACCACTGCCTGGGTGTGTAACAGGTGTGTTTTATTATGCAGATAGCACAGAGACGACCTTTCAGCATTTTTCAGTGGATCAGCGAAAGAGATTCAAAGGGGGTTAATGCCTGATATTGATATCATTAATGTTTAACCCCGCATTCAAAGAATCAAGGCACAGTTTGAAGACTTAAGCACGCAAAGGGTCATATCCGAGTTTGATATCAGCAGAACGCGTTCCTCCAGGAAGGACGTTTACCTAAAACACTCCTCATATCTCCTCGAGCCCTGAAACGGTTAATTATATTGACAGAGTGTCTTAAACACTGTCCGGACAGCAGTTATGAGGTATGGAGAATCTTGTAGTTTTCCCATCCATGTCATTTATTCCAGAAGGCTAGTGCAGAGCTCCAAACAAGCCGGAGAGGTTCTTCACGAAACACCAGAGGTCAAAATCGACTTGACAGAGATCTCCAAACCGGTCTACATAGTACGCACAACGCTGCTAAGAGTTAATACAGAATGGGCCTCAGCTCTCTTCCTCTCCTAAGCGTTAATATTTCATTTAGTGCTTCACCTACCTCCTCTACTCTCTTTCTGATATAAAAATCCCTGGGAAATTATTGTAAGGTTGGTTGTTGGGCCGTTGTTGTCCAGTTGCTACTGTTGTAGTCAGAGGGATTCATTCTGACTGTTAGAATAGTCTTGAGAGGGAGTAGCAGAGTAGTTGTTATGTAGTAGGCTGGGAGGAGAAGATTGGATTGTTTTTCAGCCATTGAGCTCTGAAGTATATGACTGGTTTTGCATCATTAATCAAACACATTTCACAGGATCCTGGTCTATTACTATTGGTGATGTTTTTCTTACTTTGTTTATTACATTTCATGTTGTTCATTGTTCTACTGACTTGCATCAGAAATCTGGCATAGGATTTTCCCTTGTTAGACACCCTATGTTTTTGCTCTCCTTGCTTTTATGTTTTCTGCTATATGTGTTATCTAAGAGTAAATTCAGTTAATTTAACCAGTGTAATAGTTCCATATGCTGCTAGCTGATGCATGAATTATGGAGTTTGCTGCTTGGATGTTTCTTGCTGATGTCAAAGCATTGAAGGTTCAAAGTCCTTCCCTGATCTATAGACTCTAGCTTTGTTAACTTATCTTTGTTTTCCATCTTGGAGCATGCTAAAGCTGACCTGGAATTAAATGACCTCTGGTCAGATCTATAAGCAGCCTCTTTGTATCTCCTTTGAAAGCTGCCTTTGAGTATGTCCAAGCAGGTTTGGAGTTAAATGACCTTTGGCCTGATCTATAGACAGAAATTGGGATTGCTTTCCTTCTTTCACTTTCAGTCCTTAATGTTCCATCCCACCATCTAATCTAAAAGATCCTTTAGCATTAGATGAATTTCCCTTTGGAAGCCTTGGCTAGTTGTTGCAAGTAATTCTCCTTTCATGACTCCATAGCCCAAAGGATGGCACATTCTTGACCTGTCCTCTTTGCTGAAACATCCTGCTGCTTTGTTTCCTTTCCTTCCATTACTTTCTCAGTCTATGATCTCATGACCAACCCAGCAACCAACCAACCAAATCATTTTAAAACCCCCTTTGTGCTTCATACCTAGCCTAACATCTCATTTGAGCTTTCAAAGATATATCATTCTTTGTTCTATTAGAGATATCCCTCTCCGGGTCCAGGAGGGCTAGATCCTAGGGCCCCAAAGTGTTTTTGATGTTGTATCATCTTTTGGTCTTGCCAATCTGGCCAAAACATGCGAACCCCAACATAATGGCGACTCCGCTGGGGACTAGAGTGCATTTATCTTACATACTCTTAGGCACTCAAAAGACCCAAGATCTCTGGTTAGATTGGCATTCAATTGCTGATGGTGGACAGCATCCTATTTTAAGCATTCATATACATCCACCTGGAAACTCCACACTCCATAACTCCTAGAAGACCTAATGACTCCACTGGTGGAGGACTCTGAACTGGTTGAGAAGAAGCAGTAGTCTTCTTTGCAGAAATATAGAACCAAACATGGACAGAGATACAAAGTATGATGCTCCGTATGATCCAGGTGGATATTTGTGGTCACCCGCCTATTCCACTTGGGGCTCCACCATTGTCTATTTCAGTTTTTCAGTTTCGGCACAGTTTACTATTTTTAGCAGTTTTTCGGGTCCTAAACTTCCGGAGCCGTTTTGAGGCCCTAAACGACGTTTTTTGGGAAAACGGAGGGCAACATGGGTCCATGGACCGATGTTGCCCTTTCCAAATTTGTAGTCCTCGGATAGATTTTTCTAACGAGGTATGGTACGCGTCAAACGGAGATCGTATGCCAAAGTTATGCCCCTAGGAAGTTGAAACACCAATTTACCCAAACGGGGCCCATAGTTTTGGCGCTTCATCTCCTAGGGTTAGGGTTTTGGCTGTTTAGGATTTCCCATTGTTTTTAAATGATAAATAGGCCCTCGAGCCTCATTGTAACTCAGTTCAGAGGCCTGTAGCCGCCACATCTCTTCTCAGAGATAGCTACCAGCGCCCTAGCTAGTTTTATTTCCATTCTGTCTGTAAGCAAATTTCAGTTCTTTGCTATTAATGAAATGAAGTGTTATTTCCGCTGCATCTTTGTATTTATGTTTATATGTTTATTCTGTTGCGTTCCTGCATAAATCCGGATCAGTGGTATCAGAGCGGTCTGCTTTTTCTCGATCCTTCTTTGCATGTCCCCAACGAGGTTGGGGAATAAGGAGCTAGGGCTCGATCTGGTGGAACCTTTGCAAGATCAGCCTCGCAAACCTTGACGGATGCCCATGGGGGACAAAAAGAAAGATGAGGGAGCAGGAGATCCTATCAAAATATTGCTCGAGGAGGCCCTCGAAAGACAAAGGAACATGATGATGGATAACTTTGCTCAGATCCTTCAACGACTACCCACCGGCGGCGCATCTGCATCCAGCAGCCACTCTGGAGGCGCGACTCCTTTTAAGGTACAAGTAAATTTTGAAATTCCCATATTTGAGGGTCAAATAGACGCAGATGCCGTAGATAGATGGTTGAATCTATTAGAAGGATATTTCTCTGTTCATGACTTTTCAGACCGGGAGAAGATTATTTTTGCACTCCTCAAAGCTATCCCCCATGTTAAGGACTGGTGGGAAACCTACTGTGAGAACAAGGACCAGACAGAACCCTCTCTGTTCTCGGCCGTACCAACTTGGAATTCTTTCCGAGACGCCGTCAAGGAACAGTACTATCCCGTGGGGAGCTCTGAGGACAAGTACATACAATGGACCACGCTGCGACAACAAAGGGATCAAGATGTGCACGAGCTGACGAATCTGTTCCATACCCTGCGCACAAAGTTGGGGATCAAAGATTCAGAGAAACATTTGGTGCTAAAGTATCGCAGTTGTCTGCACAGATACATTCAGGAGGAAATGGAGTTCCTCGACATCTCCTCGCTTGGTACGGCATACCGGTATGCTGCCAAGATTGAGTAGAAATTCAAACAGAAGAAACGAGACTTTGGATCTGTGAATCAAAAGCAAGGAAAAGGTGCTTCCAAACCGCAGAACAAAGGACAGAGCATGGCGGCTAAAGACAACCCGTCAAAGCCACAAGAAAAGAATAACACCGTAAAGCCAAAGAAGGACACGGGAAAGTGGTGTGAGTTCCATAAGAGCTCCACTCACAACACAAGTGAGTGTCGGGCCAAGCAGTCGCTAGTGGCCAAGATGAGGGCTTCTAAGTCAGATGCATGCTCCGACTCCGAATCAGAACCTGAAAAGGGGAATGAAAAAGGGAAACAGATTATTGATGCGGAGCCCAACGCCACTGTTGCCACTACAAAGGTCCAGAAGGAGGAACCGGAAGATCTAGAGGAGGAGGAACGTCTCTTCCACTCCCAGATGTGGGTAAAGGGCTCCCCAGTACAGTTCATTGTCGACAATGGGAGCCAAAAGAACCTCATTTCAGCAGATGCCGTGAAGCGGTTGGGCTTGCCGACCACGGCTCACCCACATCCATACACCATCGGGTGGCTTCACCAAGGACGAGATCTCCGCGTCAGCCAGCAGTGCCGCCTTCCCTATAGCATCAAGCCCTTCACGGATGAGATATTATGTGACGTTGCTCCTATTGATGTTTCTGATGTATTATTAGGACAACCATACTTGTGGAAGCGTCATGCTGTGTATGAGTCTCGGCCTCGTGCTGTTATTGTTACTTTGGGAAATAAGTTGTACAGGATACCGGAGGTACCACCTCCTGCTGCTATCTCTTTGGTTACTGCAAAACAATGCAGTAAGCTCATTTCCCAAACCAGGAAATTCGTTTTCCTGATGATCCGCCCCCAGGGCAAGAAGAAGACTGTGGCCATGACCTCCAGACAGGGCTCCTCTGCACAACAACAAAAAATGGATAAGGTTGTGGAGGAGTACGGGGACATATTCACCTCACCCACAGGGGTTCCTCTGCATTGTCAGGTCAAGCACCCGATTGATCTGACCCCCGGTGCGCCGCTACCTAATGGACCGATCTATCGGCGCTCTGTTCTGGAGAATGATGAAATCAAGAGGCAGATTCAAGAGCTGTTGCAGAAAGGTCACATCAGACCAAGTTCATCGCCCTGTGGGAGCCGATCGTGTTGGTACAGAAGAAGGATGGGACGTGGAGACTCTGTATTGACTATCGGGCGCTGAACAAGATCACTGTCCGGAATAGGTACCCAATCCCATGGATTGATGACCTTCTGGACCAACTCAAAGGTGCAAAATATTTCAACAAGATCGACCTGAAGTCTGGGTATCACCAGGTACCAATTGAACCCTCCGATGTGTGGAAGACTGCCTTCAAAGCCAAGGAAGGCCTTTTCGAATGGCTGGTCATGCCTTTCGGGTTGATGAATGCTCCCACCACCTTCATGAGGATGATGGATGACATCTTGCGGCCATTCACCAACTCATTTGTAGTGGTGTACTTGGATGATATTCTGATCTTCAGCCGGACTTGGGAAGAGCACCTTCACCACATCCGACAAGTCCTCCAAACACTGCGGCAACACAAGTTGTGTGCCAATTTGGAGAAGTGCACTTTTGGCATGACCCGGGTTCAATATCTGGGATACATTATTGATGAAAGGGGGGTGCATGTGGATCCAGCCAAGATCCAAGTCATTCGGGATTGACCAGCCCCAACCACTATAACAGAGCTTCGCAGCTTTCTGGGTCTTGCTAATTTCTACCGTAGATTCATGTTGGGATTCTCTCATATCACTTGGCCCTTGAGTCAAGTCACCAAGGGAGGAGCGAGAGAAAAATTATTTTGGTCGGAACCTCAACAGAAGCAGTTCACGGGCGGAAAAACCGTGGTACGCCTTGGTGCTCACTTTACCAGACTTGCAACAGCCATTTGAGATCGAGACAGATGCCTCTGACTATGCTATTGGGGCAGTTCTTACTCAACAGGGACATCTAGTGGCATTTCACAGTGAGACATTATCTGACACAGTTCGCAAGTACCCCACATACGACAAATAAATTTACTCCATTGTACAAGCTTGTCGACAATGGAAGCATTACATTTTGGGGAAGGAAACAATCATCCACACAGACCACAGGCCCCTGTAGTTCATACAGACACAAGGGAAGTTGCAGAATGATCACCATCAGAAGTGGTCTACATATCTACAACAGTTTCATTTGAACATCAAGTATAAGAAGGGTAGCACCAATCATGTTGCAGACTGCCTCAGCCGACCACCAATCATGGCGCTCACCACTGTGCTCAACTCTTGTGGGCACGAGACTTTTGATTGGCCGCTTCTCTATGAGAGTGACCCAGAATTCGGCCAAACTTACAAGGCACTCTTGGGGGGTACGCAAGTTCCAAATTTTCACCTCCAAGATGCACTTTTATGTCACATGGGATACCTTTGTGTTCCTTCAAGCGAGCGTGCCAAGATGATATGGGAAGCACACTACAGTCGAGTCGCTGGGCATTTCGGGGTCGAGAAAACAGTAGCAATACTACAGAAGTATTTCTATTAGCCGAACCTTCGAAAGGATGTCGAGAAGCACATCAGATCCTGCACTGCTTGTGCCATTGCCAAACCGACCATCAAGAAGCAAGGCCTATATACTCCACTACCTACCCCTAGTCGACAGTGGGAATCCATCTCCATGGATTACATGTCGGGCCTGCCCTCTACTAAGAATGGCAATGACTGTGTTTTCGTGGTCGTTGACAGATTCTCGAAGATGGCCATTATGGCGGCCTGTAAGAAGAATATCACAGCAGAAGCCACTGCTAAACTCTTCTTTGAACAAGTGTGGGTGCACTTTGGGATCCCACAGTCTATCATATCAGATCGGGATAGCAGGTTCCTCAGCACATTTTGGTCCAGCCTCTGGTCGATGTTGGATACCAAGCTCACCAAGTCCACAGCTTTCCATCCCCAAACAGATGGCCAGACAGAGGTCGTCAACAGAATGATTGTACACATTCTGCGCATGTACAATTCAAAGCATCCACGCACATGGGACGAGAGCCTCCCTTATGTACAACATAGTTATAATCGGGCTCTCCACGGTTCAATCGGCCATAGCCCCTTTCAGGTGGGCTTGGGATTCCAGCCACTATGTCCCATTGACGTAGCCATGCCATTTGCAGCTGCTCAGGCCAATTCAGCTCATGTCCAGTCTGAAGTTGACAAAGCCAGTAGCTTCATCGAGCGCATTCAACACATCCGCCAACAGGTTCATGATATATTGGACAGAGCCAATGCCAAGTGCAAGCAACGCCATGATCAACACCGGGTGCCACACAACTTCCAGGTGGGTGACAAAGTATGGCTACATTTGCAGAAGGAGCGCCTCACTGGACCCCACCGCAAGCTTCGCCCACTCCGATACGGGCCGTACACCATCACCAAGGCTGTAGGGAACAATGCATTCGAGCTCGGTATTCCACCATTCCTTGGTCTGCACCCAGTCTTCAATGTGGATCGCCTTCGTCCTTACTTCCCACCTCTACTGGACACCTCGGACATTGTAGAACAACTCACACCAACCGAGTTAAATCCAGACTGCATGGAACAGGCCACCACAGATTGCATCATGGACATGCAAATCAAGAACACTCGCCAGCAGAAGATCCAACTATATCGGGTTGTCAAAGCTGGCCAACTCCTGCACCAAGGAAAGTCGTTCACCAGGGACCAAGTTCAGCAGAAATTTTCTCATCTCATGGAGGAACTTAACACGATGGGGGCCATTGCTTCCTAAGGGGGGAGGAATGATCCAGGTGGATATTTGTGGTCACCCGCCTATTCCACTTGGGGCTCCACCATTGTCTATTTCAGTTTTTCAATTTCGGCACAGTTTACTATTTTTAGCAGTTTTTCGGGTCCTAAACTTTCGGAGCCGTTTTGAGGCCCTAAACGACGTTTTTTGGGAAAACGGAGAGCAACATGGGTCCATGGACTGATGTTGCTCATTCCAAATTTGTAGTCCTCGGATAGATCTTTCTAACGAGGTATGGTACGCATCAAACGGAGATTGTATGCCAAAGTTACGCCCCTGGAAGTTGAAACACCAATTTACCCAAACGGGGCCCATAGTTTTGGCGCTTCATCTCCTATGGTTAGGGTTTTGGCTGTTTAGGATTTCCCATTGTTTCTAAATAATAAATAGGCCCTCGAGCCTCATTGTAACTCGGTTCGGAGACTGTAGCTGCCACATCTCTTCTCGGAATGACTACCAACGCCCTAGCTAGTTTTATTTCCATTCTGTCTGTAAGCAAATTTCAGTTCTTTGATATTAATGAAATGAAGTGTTATTTCCACTGCATCTCTGTATTTATGTTTATATGTTTATTCTGTTGCGTTCCTGCATAAATCCGGATCACCGTATGATCAATTAAATGAACTAACAACAACGTTTGGTAAAGTGCTGGAAATGTACATGGCTAACCTGAATGAAAATGACGATTATTTCGAACAACCCATGCCCCTTCCAGAACAACAACAAACTCAAGACCGAGAAGATGAGCAAGACATGTACAATGCTCAAGAATATATAGAGGACGAAGAGGAAAGTGATCAGGAATTGCCTGATTGCGTACCTATGTCTCGTGTTACGCTGACTAGAGAATATCAAGACCTAATAGCAAAAGCTAATGGGGAACGCTGCTTGGAGGAAACAAGGGACCACATAGAGGAGGCAGAATCTGATGGAGAAGAAGAGGCTCGAGTAAACATCCCGCCTCCCAATCAGCTAACACAAGAGAAAGAGGGATGTTGTTCTTCTGTCCATGCTGAGAGGGAAACTCCTCTTCTGACAGAAGAAGAGATTGATCATATTTTAAATCAGCAATCCACCTGAGAAATCTTTTATAGAACAGATTCCCCTACTCATTCATCTTATGAGTTTGATGATACAGATCCAGAATACTCCTCTGTGGATCAGGACGAAGAAATACCTAATGAGCGTCCAGAATGGTCAACTTGGTCGAGCAAACCAATTTATGACACTGATGGGGAGAGCTACGACAATATGATAGCAAATGAAGATTCTGCGAATTTTCATTCTGCTTTACCACAAATCATCAGTGAGTCCGGTACCCAGCAGCTTTTCCTTTCAGAAGATGAGGAGGAAAGCAAAGAAGAGTTTTGTGAGTAGGATGAAAGCAAAGAGACTTCCCTAAAAAAAGAGGAGGTAACGAAAGATATCCCTACTCATGAAAGCGCAGATCTTTTCACGGAGCCCGGACCAGCAGCACAAAACATAATAGAGCTCCAAGAGGACTCAGCTACTATATATGATGAGTCCTCCAGTTCATAAGATGAAGGAGACCCTCTACCCCAAGAGAGTCTTCTTCTCAGTCCAGTGGAAGAAGGAGAGATCCTGGTTGAAGCCAGCCTGCCAAATATTCATAGTCAGGTATCATTTCATGATCCTTATGCACATTTCCTGCACACATTTGAAGAAGGATCAAAGGTATTTTTGAGCATCACATTGCAGACAGAAAGAAAATTTTCCAAGGTTGCTGTTATTGAACAAAAAGAGTGGGAGCTGCCCTGCCTATCCATCCTGCTCAAGGAGTTGAGCAAGAGGGGCCAGTCATGGGATCATTTGATGGACTGGTTGCATTGGAACACAATGTTTGTAAGCTAGACTTGTAAATATTCTAGTTAGAGTAGGGTAGGTAGGAAAAGCTCAATAAAGCTCAGCTTGTGAGCATGTAGTTAGTTTTTTTAATTTCTGTAAAGTCCAGCAAGTCAGACAGTCTAATCCTGGCTTGACTGCTTTCAATTTCTGTCTTAGAATATAGAGAATAAGTCTGCTAGACAGTTTAATCCTAGCAGATAGTAGTTTAGGTAGAGAAGCTATGAGGCCAACAATCTAATCTGGTCTCATGGAGTAATAAGGGTAGATTTAGAATAGGTTTATTTTCTGTCATAAAAATAAATGATGTAAAGGGTCTACTAGTTCAAATGCACCCTAGAGGAAAAAATGCTAGGATTGTAGAATGGGTAGGTAGATCATTTGGGAATTGTTTTGTTGATCTAAAATATTTGTGGCAGTTGAAAATAAAAGAAGAAAGGTGGCTTAAGCAGCAGGCATCTGGCCTACACCAAAGATCATTTTCTGAATTCTTGACTCCTTCAAGAAGAAGCCATCCCCATGTGGAGCCACTGTTAGCCCCCCATAAATATTTGACAAGCATATAGGGGGCTAAAATGTTGTTGAGCCTTCAAGGAATGCATTTCCTGTGAAAACACATCATCCTTGAAGCCTCCTTGTGCTTTTTGTCCTTTGATAAAATCCCCTCTGCTGATTTCCATTATAAAGCCTCTCTGTTTGCGAAGAAATGCCCAAAGGCCTCCTTTTCCCTCCTATTTCGTTACCCCTGAGCCTTTGTTTTCATCCTCTTGCTTCTCCATTCTAAATTCCTCACTTACTTTTCAAATCCTCCCAAATCCCCTTCATATTCTTCCCTTACCCTTTGTTTGGCCAATTTCCCCTTTTTCCCTTTATCGTTCCCCTTCCCAACCTTTAAATTGCATTAAAAATGGGCAAAAACCCACTTTGCCACATTATAATAGGGCTTAGCCCCTTTTCCGCTAACCCCAACCACTTCCCCCTTCCCATGCCCCGCCATGTATTGCATAAAAATTTATTATAAAGTTTTTTGTTATATATATATATATATATAACCCGCCGCATTGCAATCGCAATCGCAAGCTCTGTTCAATCGCATGTTTTGTCTGGAGTGCTCCGATCACTGATCGCAAATATTTGTGATGCGATTGATCGCGTCGCAAATATTTGCGATGTAGTTGATCGCGGCTTACTCTGATCATCGCATGCCCCTCCGACCTCCGATCCAATCACATCGCATGTCCCTCCGATCGTCTCGATCCCCGATTTCCCGATCGCTCCATTCCTCCGATCCTCCGATCGCTCCATTCCTCCGATGCTCTGATCACATTCCCCTCCGATTGATCACATCGCTAGTTTTCCTTATTGCGATTGCGATTGAATCCCGCTCCCGATCTCCGATTGCGATTGTACCCCGTGCCCACCGTACCATACCTCCGTCGTTCATATAATATAAGGTTTTCCCTTTGTAAATGGGAATTTTGTTATATTTTCACTTATATAAGGGTTTATACCAATCGCATCGGAATGTTTTGTTTCATATGTATATCCCTCCGCCCCGCTCCGATTGCGATTGCGATTTCTGTATGGGTCCCACCTCGTACTATCATTCCCTCCCACTTCATTGTTTTTCCGTTATTTCCTTTGTATTTCCCCCAAGCGTTTAATCTTTGGGTTTTTACACTATTAACCATTTATTCCGCCACTCTCCATTATTTTCACTGCTCTCAATTGTTCCGCCACTATTCCTCCGGGCCTCCGCAGCGTTTCTACACCACTGCCTGGGTGTGTAACAAGTGTGTTTTATTATGCAGATAACACAGAGATGGCCTTTCAGCATTTGGTAGTGGATCAGTGAAAGAGATTCAAAGGGGCTTAATGCCTGATATTGATATCATTAATGTTTAACCCCGCATTCAAAGAATCAAGGCACAGTTTGAAGACTTAAGCACGCAAAGGGTCATATCCGAGTTTGATATTAGCAGAACACATTCCTCCAGGAAGGACGCTTACCTACAGCACTCCTCATATCTCCTCGAGCCCTGAAACGGTTAATTATAATGACAGAGCGTCTTAAAGACTGTCTGGACAGCAGTTATGAGGTATGGAGAGTCTTGCAGTTTTCCCATCCATGTCATTTATTCCAAGAAGGCTAGCACAGAGCTCCAAACAAGCCAGAGAGGTTCTTCACGAAACACCAGAGGTCAAAATCGACCTGACAGAGATGTCCAAACCGGTCTACATAGTACACACAGTGCTACTAAGAGTTAATACAGAATGGGCCTTGACTCTCTTCCTATCCTGAGCGTTAATATTGCATTCAGTGCTTCACCTACCTACTCTGCTCTCTTTCTGATATAAAAATCCCTGGGAAATTATTGTAAGGTTGGTTGTTGGGCCGTTGTTGTCCAGTTGCTACTGTTGTAGTTAGATGGACTAATTCTGACTGTTAGAATAGTATTGAGAGGGAGTAGCAGAGTAGTTGTTATGTAGTAGGCTAGGAGGAGAAGATTGGATTGTTTTTCAGCCATTGAGCTCTGATGTATATGACTGGTTTTGCATCATTAATCAAACACATTTCACAAGATCCTGGTCTATTACTATTGGTGATGTTTTTCTTACTTTTTTTATTACATTTTATGCTGTTCATTATTCTACTGGCTTGCATCAGAAATTTGGCATAGGATTTGCCCTTGTTAGACACCCTATGTTTCTGCTCTCCTTGCCTTTATGTTTTCTTCTGTATTTGTTATCTAAGAGTAAATTCAGTTAATTTAACCAGTGTAGTAGTTCCATATGCTGCTAGCTAATGTATGAATTATGGAGTTTGTTGCTTGGATGTTTCTTGCTGATGTCAAAGCATTGGAGGTTCAAAGTCCTTCCTTGATCTATAGACTCTAGCTTTGTTAACTTGTCTCTGTTTTCCCTCTTGGAGCATGCTAAAGCTGACCTGGAGTTAAATGACTTCTGGTCAGATCTATAAGCGGCCTCTTTGTCTCTCCTTTGAAAGCTGCCTTTGAGTATGTCCAAGCAGGTCTGGAATTAAATGACCTCTGGCTTAATCTATAGACAGAAATTGGGATTGCTTTCCTTCTTTCACTTTCAGTCCTTAATGTTCCATCCTACCATCTAATCTAAAAGATCCTTTAGCATTAGATGACTTGCACTTTGGAAGCCTTGGCTAGTTGTTGCAAGTAATTCTCCTTTCATGACTCCATAGCCCAATGGATGGCACATTCTTGACCTGTCCTCTTTGCTGAAACATCCTGCTGCTTTGTTTCCTTTCCTCCCATTACTTTATCAGTCTATGATCTCATGACCAACCCAGCAACCAACCAACCAAATCATTTTAAAACCCCCTTTGTGCTTCATACCTAGCCTAACATCTCATTTGAGCTTTCAAAGATATATCATTCTTTGTTCTATTGGAGAGATCCCTCTCCGAGTCCAGGAGGGCTAGATCCTAGGGCCCCAAAGTGGTTCTGATGTTGTCTCATCTTTTGTTCTTGCCAATCTGGCCAAAACATGGGAACCCCAACATGGCGAAATGTCACTATCCGAGACCACACAAAGCAAAGGACAAGTGATGCCTTACATGAATTCGCCTAAGGACAACCACCAACGCCTCCTTATACACCATGTGAGCACACAATGGAATATTTGGAGCACACAAAGGAATCATACCCCTCTCTTGGGTCACCATCCTTCATGTACCAAGAGAGGGAAGGGAGGATTTGAAATCTCCTATATAAGACCACCATGAGATGAAGAATGGGTGATTGCATTATTATGCTAGCCAGAATTTCCCAAGCAATACCAACAGTGTGTGACCCGAAGCTGAAGATAGAGGGGACTCAATTGTTGGCAATCCAACAAGTTCAGTCCAACACGATAGAACAATCACTGAGGCAAGCTTGGGATAAAAACATCCTTGCATCGGGACCTAGAACCATTGTCTCCGGGCCCTTTAGCAAGAGGGTAAAGTTTCACTCTTCTTACTACCTGCGCTCAATAAGAGGTGCCTAGAGCCACCATTTGCATTATTGTTGTTGTTTGACTCTTTTCAGAGCTTCTGTTTATTTTGTGTTTAGTTTTAGTTTACATATGCATGCTTTTTCCTCTATATATTATGCTTATTGATTCTAACTTGTTCCACTAACTTGCTTGACTCCACTTCTATTTTTTCTTGTTACCAATAGCTTAACAAGGTAGACCACACCCCTTTAGTTGGTGTGATTTCATACATACGTGCACCAAACACACTACAACAATAAGCCTTTGTATTAGATTCAATTGTGGAAAAGTTATGTTTATTGTCTCCTGTTGCCTCTGCAATCTGCTCCAATGGCTCCAAAACATTAAAATCTACCAAGAATGACTCCTCTTGAGCCAAAATTGGTCAAAACTTGCCTTAGTTATGGCAAAACCAAATTTTCCTACAATTTCTCCCCTAAATCTGGAAACTGGCTAGATAACTCCACTAAAAATGGAGCTCTGTCGTATTTTCCAAAGTTCGCCAACTCTGTCACCATGTTAAATATCACACCATTAACGGATAGATTGTTGATCAGCGGTTGTCATTGATGTCAACCCAAGAAGCACCAGGGGCTAACCCAATATTGCATGGGAATTTTGACCTACCAAATTAATATATTCTGGGTCAATAATGCTTTTTATTGTTTCTACTTGTTGAGATGTTTCTGTTGATATATGGCACACCATGTAATTCTTCACGGTTTGAGAGATATTCATGTTTTAAGTTTGTACCCCAGTTAGTGGGCTAAAACCCCATGGGGTTGGGGCATGGGTCATTGAAAATTCATAATTAATATTTTTTAAGCTCCTAAAATCCCTTCCACGTTCACTTGTTGAAACCCCTCTCAACTTAAGCATTTATATAAATTGTGATCTTCATTTCCTTCTTAGGCAAGGGATTTCGTCATCGGAAATAGGTCATCGTGGAATTTGCGCTCTAAATTTTTTTCTACGAAGGTTTAGAAGCTGAAATTTTTATGAGGCGAAGCCGAAATCCTAAGGAAGCTTTTGTAAAAATTTCAAATCAAGGTGCGCAAATTTTTTGGAGATATGATCTATGGAAGTCAAGGTTTTTGCAGGCTCCTTAAATTCATTTCAAAGAAGTGACCTTGGTAAGTTCGTCATAACTCTCTCTCTGAGTATCGGATTGGAATTTTTTAAAAAGTGTCAGATAGTGCATAGTCTGTACTTTTCGCTCTATAAATTTCAGATCCAAAGGAAGAAACAGTGACATGTGGCACGCCATACAAGTATGTTCTTCTGAAATAGTCCATAATTAGGGCATTGTGAGGGATTGGGTATAACTCTCTCTTGAAGAATAAAAATTGGGTTAGACCTATGGCATTGGAAAGAAGACTCAGAGGACTAATACAGGACCGAAACTTAGATATTGAGGATCTGAAATAACAGAGATACACCAGATTCAATATCGAGCTCCTAGAAGGCAAGAAAAAGCTAGATCATGTGTTGTTAAGGGTTGCAAAGGACCAGAATTTCTACGGCAGCAAAGCAAAGCAAGGTGCAGTAGAGGGTAGCATGACAAGATCAGCAACCAAGGTTCATAAAAGCAGCAAGAATTTCATCATATGAAGTCTTCAAGTGGGCAACACTGCATACAATCATTGTAAAGGTATCATTGTACTAAGTCATTGTAAATACATTATTGTAAAAATTGTACTAGTGTCTATCTACCAAGGGTTGAAGAGGCAGTGTTGGGAGGTCTAGGATCATCATTAGGTGGTTGTGTCAAAGTTGGGGTTATGGTTTATTATATATTCTTCTTCTACATCATTATATATCATTGTAAAGTGGACCATTTTCTCTGGTACGGGAGTCCATTCTTATTTTATTCTTCTATAGGGTGGTAGGGTGGTGCTAGGGTGAGTTGTAGCTCATTGGGTGTTGAAGCATCCGTCCAGATGACTACTGAAGAATCTTGGGCATTGGAGCATCCATCCAGTGGGAGCTGGAGAAGAATGCTTTTCTAGATTCTAGGAATTTGGAGCTTTATTCTCAATTGGAGTTGAATATTAAAGAATTATTAGAAAAGCATTAGGTGGTTTTTGTCCCGAGGTGGGTTTCCACCTTAAAAATTTTGTGCATTTGTGTTCCTTTTGTTTACTTCTATCATTGTACAAACACTGATAATAATTGGAGATTAACTAATGCTCTAATTGGAAAGAATACTAATTCACCTTCAATATTTTCAACAATTGGTATCGGGAACAGTTCAGCTATTAACGAGTTTAACAGCTGGAAGGAGGTCATGCAGCATACCAAGAATGGTGTACCTCTATTCAATGAAAATAATTATGCACTCTGGAAAGGAAGAATGGAGGTCTATCTCTTGGCGCAAGGTTACGAAGTATGGGACACTGTTCAAAATGGATTAACATCAACTACGGATGAACAAGGTAAGAAGAATTTGGTAAATGATGCAAAAGCAAAGAATATTATTATCAGTGGACTTATTGAATCTACTTATCATAAGGTGTTGGGTTGTAAAACTGCCAAAAATGTATGGGAAAAGCTTGAGAATATATATGTAGGTGACTCAAATGTCAAAGAAGCAAAGCTTCAAATATATAGAGAAAATTTTGAGCAACTCAGAATGAAAGAAGATTGCAACATTGCTGCATACTTCCAATACGTTGATGAAATAACCAATACTCTGGAAGGATTGGGAGAGCCAGTTGACGAGAATACTATTATACGAAAGATTCTTAGAACGTTACCAGGGAGATTCAACCCAAAGGTATCAGTCTTAGAATACAGTGCAAATGTGGACAAACTCAGCAAAGAGGAATTACATGGAGTTCTCATAGCATATGAAATGAGACTTGATGAAGAAGAGGGTACTTCGCATCTAGAAACTGCGTTCGTTGCATCTAAGAAAACCAATAAGGATAAACAACCTTCAATTGAAAAGACATGCACCTTCAATTGTGAAGAAAAGGGAGATGATGAAGAAGGTATTTCAGATGAAGAATATGCTTACTTCGCGAGAAAAATAAAAATTGGTAAGGGAAAATTCAAAGGTAAACTTCCATTAATATGTTTCAGCTGTAATGAGGTTGGGCATTTTTCAGCAAAATGTCCAAACATAAGTAATGACAACTCAAAAGGAAAGAAAGGCTTTAAGAAATTCAACAAGAAAGGATCTAAAAGGAACTTTCTTTCTAAAGAAGATAGCTCATCATCCGATGAAGACAATGATAGTGAAGAAGAAGACAATGAGAGAGTATTGTTTATGGCCAAGCACAATAAACAAGAGGTATCAAACAACGAAGAAGGATGGACCATAGAAGAATTTTATGAGGAAGCAATCAAACTTATAAAAGATCTCAAGGCAGAGAAGATCCATTCCAATACTCTTGAAGAACAAGTTCAAGGTCTCAAAATTGAAGTTGAAGAACACAAATGCATTGAAGAGTCACTTCAAAAGAAGTTGGAAGAAAGCAACCAAGAAAGGGAATAATTAGAAGCCGAAGTAGTCTCGCTGCGTGAGGAAGTGAAGAAAGGAAAAACTATCCAAAACCAACAGCTCAAGGGCATTGGAAGAAATCATCAACAATCAACGATCTTACAATGACAGAAATGGCATCGGTTACAAAGAAGAAGAAGCAGGACCTTCTACAACAAAATACAATGAACCTATGAGATCTGACATGCATGTAGACTTCACTGGACAAGTTTCACAAAAACAACCTTGGAAGACAATTCCTCGACAAAAATTTCCATCCAAGTACCAACATATTCTTTATGGCTACTGTTATTCATGTGGAAAATTTGGTCATAAAGCTGTAGAATGTCGCACGTACCCTAGGAACGAATGCAATTCCAGGAGATCTGTCAAATATTAAGCTCCCGAGGCTTAGCGAAACATCAATAGATTTGAACATTTAAGAAATAATATTGAATGTTACAAATGTCGAAACTTTGGACACATAGCCAAAGACTGCAGACTTGAAAATCCTCCAGAATAATCTTCGAAGCCACAGAACGAACGAACATGGAAGAAGAAGAAGAATGATAATTGTGCTCTCGCTTTCAAGGCTCAAAAGAACAAATATGTGTGGTATGTTGATAGCGGTTGCTCAATGCATATGAATGGAGATAGAAATAGATTTGTATCTCTCAAAGAGAAGAAGGATGGAAACGTGTCCTTTGGAAATGATGGATCTTCAAATGTTATAGGATCAGGTACTGTCACTCTTGGAAGCAAAAATTCTCTAGCCAGGAATGTTCTATTGGTTGAAAACATGAATCACAATCTGCTCAGTGTTGGACAAATGTGTGATCAAGGACACACAATACTATTCAACTCCATGAAATGTGAAATCAGGAAAGGCGTGTATGGTGAAATTGTGGCTACAGCAAGTCGAGCTCCAAACGACATATATGTTCTGGATGAAGCAACTAAATCATGTCTAAGTAAGAAGCAATGATGATTGACTAAGTAAGAAGTTTGCTACAAAGGTGCAAAGTGATTTCGAGATGTCTTTACTTGATGAGCTGACATACTTCTTAGGGCTTCAAATATCTTAGCAAGAGAAAGGAATATTTATATGTCAAGCCAAGTACATCAAGGAAATGCTCAAGAAAATTAAAATGGAAGATTGCAAACCCATCCTTACTCTAATGGTAACAGGTTGCAAATTGAGCATAGACGACTCATCTAAGGATGTGGATCAAAGGTTGTACAGATCTATGATTAGTAGTCTTCTATATGTAACAGCCTCCCGACCAGATGTTATGCAAGCAGTTGGACAAGTAGAAAGATTCCAAGAAACATCAAAAGAATCACATATTAAATATTCACTAGCATTGGAATATCTTCGCCAGAAGCTTGGGATTCTCCCAAGTTCTCATTATATTTTCCTTTTTCAGAATATAAATGGGGAGTGGAAGTAGATTACAGGTCTGCAAGATGGTTGTATGTCAGGGGGAGTGGAAGTGTGTACAGGTTTGCAGGATGGTTGTGTTTCAGGGGGAGTTACCCTTTGCCATTGATGTCAAAGGGGGAGATAATGTTGTAGGAAGAGATGTCATGATCGCGGGGGGAGTACTTGTGTTGCCATCAATGCCAAAGGGTGAGATTGTTGATCAGCGGTTGTCATTTATGTCAACCCAAGATGCACCAGGGGATAACCCAATATTGCATGGGAATTTTGACCCACCAAAATAATATATTTTGGGTCAATAATGATTTTTATGGTTTCTACTTGTCGAGATGTTTCCGTTGATATATGGCACACCATGTAATTCATCACGGTTTGAGAGATATTCATGTTTGAAGTTTGTACCGCAGTTAGTGGGCTAAAACCCCATGGGGTTGGGGAATGGGTCATTGAAAAGTCATAATTAATATTTTTTAAACTCCTAAAATCCCTCCGACGTTCACTTGTTGAAGCCCCTCTCAACTTAAGCATTTATATAAATTGTGATCTTCATTTCCTTCTTAGGCAAGGGATTTTGTCATCTGAAACAGGGCATCGTGGAATTTGCACTCTAAATTTTTTTCTATGAAGGTTCAGAAGTTGAATGTTTTATGAGGCGAAGATGAAATATTGAGGAAGCTACTGTAAAAATTTTAGATCAAGATGCGCAACATTTTTGGAGATATAATCTGTGGAAGTCAAGGTTTTTGCAGGCTCCTGAAATTCATCTCAAAGAAGTGACCTTGGTAAATTCGTCATAACTCTCTCTCTAAGTATCGGATTGGAATTCTGTAAAAAATGACAAATAGTGCACAGTCTTTAATTTTCTATATATCAATTTCAGATCCAAATGAAGAAACAGTGACACGTGGCACGTTGTACAAGTGCGCTCTGCTGAAACAGTCCATAATTAGGCCATTGTGAGAGACTGGGTATAAATCTCTCTTGAAGAATCCAAATTGGGTCAGACCCATGGAATTGGAAAGAAGACTCAGAGGACTACTACAGGACCAAAAATTAGATATTAAGGATCTGAAATAACAGAGATACACCAAATTCAATATCGAGCTTATAGAAGGCAAGAAAAAGCTAGATCATGTGTTGTCAAGGGTTGCAAAGGACCAGACTTTCTATGGCAGCAAAGCAAAGCAAGGTGCAGCAGATCATAGCATGACAAGATCAGCAACCAAGGTGCATAACAGCAGCAAGAAGTTCATCATATGAAGTCTTCAAGTGGGAAGCACTGCATACAATCCTTATAAAGGTATCATTGTACTAATTCATTGTAAATACATTATTGTAAAAATTGTACTAGTGTCTATCTGCCAAGGGTTGAAGAGGCAGTGTTGGGAGGTCTAGGATCATCATTAGGTGGTTGTGTCAAAGTTGGGGTTATGGTCTAGTATATATTATTCTTCTACATCATTCTATATCATTGTAAAGTGGACCATTTTCCCTGGTACAGGAGTCCATTCTTATTTAATTCTTCTATAAGGTGGTAGGGTGGTGCTAGGGTGAGTTGTAGCTCATTGGGTGTTGGGGCATCCATTCAGTTGAATACTAAAGAATCTCGGGCGTTGGAGTGTCCATCCAGTGGGAGCTAGAGAAGAATTATTTTCTAGATTCTAGGAAGTTGGAGCTTTATTTTCAATTGGACTTGAATATTAAAGAATTATTAGAAAAGCATTAGGTGGTTTTTGTCTTGGAGTGGGTTTCCACCTTAAAAACTGTGTGCATTTGTGTTCCTCTTTTTTGCTGTTATCATTTTACAAACACTGATAATAATTGAAGATTAACTAATTCTCTAATTGAAAGGAATACTGATTCACCCCCCCTCTCAGTATTTCCAACATAGATAAGCATGTATTAATGGAGTTTGATGTGTAGTTAGCATTAAGCGTGCTTAACACTTAACCGTAGATTATGGTGGCATTGATCCGGATTAGTAGATAATGAACATGTTTAAAATTTTAAATCTCCCGCGGTGAATAAGCGCTCGCCCTTGGTTCCGCTTATGAGCATATGGGAGGGGGATGGCCCCCTCTAGACCCCCAACCATGGTGCTAACAGTATTTAAGTATAAGAGGAATCCTTATGGGTTAAGACCCATAGTGTATGGTATGATGGTTGGTGTTGGCACTTGTATGGGGGAGGTCGCGGGGTCGACCATGACCTCCGCCCCTCCGCAGTCATAAATTTTTGTTGAACGTACCTTTTCTTTGAACCTTGGTTAAAAATATATATGCGCTCATACGAACCTTTGAATTGAACCTTGGTTTAAAACATGATTTCGACCTTGGCTTAAAAAATAATGTGCCATCCTTCCTTGCCATGGGGGAGGGCACGTGGCAGCCTCCAGTTGCTCCACGTGGCCCTTCTCCATTGGCTCAAATTCACCATATTATAAAATAAAAAAATGAACCCATACATAAAAATTTCAACCTTATAATAGGAAGAAAAATTTCAATTTCCCAAGCAACATTGGGGAATCTGACTGTGACACTTGTCACAGTGTCATTGGCTAAAAATTGGAGAATATTCGATGGATATTCCTGATATGCTGACTAGACTGCCAAGTCATCAGTCTATCATTGTTTTGCACATTTTTTACCTATTTGAGAAAATAGACAACAGATCATAACTTACTCATATGAACTCGGATTTTGATGAAACGAGTTGTGTTGGAATCCTGGTGACGAGCTCTATCTGATCGTTTTAGTTTGGAGAAATTCTGAGCACTTTAATTTTTGAGCTAAATACTTGGCCTCTGATCACTATTTATGGCTATGGTTTGCTTTAGAGCTAAAATAAAATGTCATTTAGTGGGTCAAAACTGCTCTCGAAGTTCAGGACCCTAAAAATTGCTAAAAATAGTAAATGTTTCTATAAAAAAGGAAACTGATGAAACTTACTGGAGGTTTAGTGGAATAGGTGGGTGGCCACCAATATCCACCTGGATTAGTTGTTGCCATCATGTTTTCACTTGAGTAGATCTCTCCTCATCTCTTCTTGCTGAAGAGTTTCCCACATTTCTTCCCAGTCCGGTAACTTTTCTCTACCCAGGATGCTCTGGACAAAGACCTGATAGTCTTCGACACTGAATTGAGGGCCAGTCTGACCATATTTGTGGCCTGAGGAGCTAATCTCACAGCTACGAGTTGATCTAGGTTCTCCTAAAGTCTAGATAGGAACAGATCAATGTGCTCTCCCTTCTACATCTTGGTAGTTTGCATATTCTCCTCCAAACACATCTTCCTCATCTCAGAAGAACCCTGATAAATCATGGCCAACACATCCCACATTTCCTTGGTTGTCCCTTTGCCAAAAATGTGAGAAAAAATATCATCCTTCACTCTGTTGAGGATCAACCGTTTGGCTTTAGCCATGTTCTTCTTGAAGGTTCTCCATGGTGCGACATCTACCAATTCAACCTGTGTACTGTCAATAAAGGTCTTGAAGTCATGTCCATATAAAAGGAAGGATATCCTTGCCTTCCATATTATGTAGTTGGAGGCACCCTCCAACTAGTCCTAGTCACGCAACACACTGGTTTCCATATCACCCAATCACTGTCGATATGCGGCATCTAACCCTCTGTGCATTTGGCTCTACGAACTCCCTGCTGAAGCAAGCTAAATAATACATGATCTTGTTTTTTCTGCATGGAAAATCAGAGTTTATTGGGGAAGAAGCTCTCCAAGTTCTGAAATCGATAAATGTATATTCAACTACTTTCTTTTGACGCTTTATGCACCAACAATCACTGGTACACAGAAAACTGCGTCCCACTAGCTGCTAATCCACGTTGAATCTGTTGTGTTGCTCCCTTTTACTTTGACAAACTGCAAACTAGAAAATCTTATCTCTCTGTCGGCTCACTCAGAGAGATATTTCATTGCAGATCTATCCCTCCTGGCTTGGACTGCGCAATCACTAGGGAATTCAATCTGCTGCTTATAAAACTCTTTGATTTTCGACTTCTTCTTCAACGCTAGATCTACTGGATTTTCTCTCTTGCTCCTCCTACACTGCTAAACAAGCTCTGATACCATGTGAAAATTCCTAGATATGGAATCCTACCGCAACAACTTATGCAAATTCTTCTATTTATTAATCCCTTGCACAAATTATTTACTGTTTTCTACTGTAAATATCAAAAACTCGTACACTATAGCCTTCACAAATTAACTGCGGAAAATAAATAATTGTTGAGACAAGATTTGAGCAAACATTAATCATAGACACATGACACCGTTGTTTTTGGACTAACGTCCCCAGAAAAACCTAATGCAGGAAAACCGATGCAGCAACTGAGGGTTTATTTATTATGCAGCAATTCTGAGCACAATCTAGGATGCCTTTCTGGCCTTCCTCATATAAAATTTGACTGACAAAGAGCTAGTAATATTACCTCACACTGACACTGGAAGCCCTAACTAGCCAAACCCTGAACTGACAAGCACTCCACTGCCTCTACGCAGTCTCTGTTTTACTTTGCGTTGGGACTGGTTAGCTCTTCTGCTGGATGGATTTGACCCTCTGGCCTCTACCAGTCTCACACCTCAACTCTATAGCACTAGATCTGGTTTATCCTCAGTGGAATCAGCTAGCTTAACTTGCTCTACGTAGGCCTTGCGTAGCTGCTACGCTGCCTCTCTGTGTACTGCTAGTTGTCTTCTCTGTAGTGTATTCCCGACTCAGTAAAATCACCAATCGAAAATTATCTATGCCCCTCTTTGCAAAAAATCTTCTCGGTCAATTTTCTCCCTGAGCATTGCTCACTAAATAATTTTGATCTCTATATTTTCTCTACCAATATATCTTCCAAATTATCCCTCAAGTCCTTCTTATAATCTTCTCATTGAGACTTCAATGTCCGAGATTAAATCGTTAATCAACAGCTAAGATTAACTTGACTTGATCCTTGATTTTTCTAGAATATTCACACTCTTTTTTAATTAATATCCATTAAATATTTAAATTTCGTAAGTTTAGAATTAGGGTCCCATTAAAAATAATTAATTATTTCCATAAAACATAATCTAAGTGGAATTTTCCAAAATCCTTTCTAGGTTCTTTGGCATACATGTGCCTAAGCCTCCCTGCAAATTTTTAGACTTATATCACATCCGGTGCTACCACAAATCAATAAATAGATAATGGAAGTAAGAGACTAGCTCGTCCTGTAGAAAATTGAATAACTGATATATTATTCACCAAGATTCTCCTAATAACACACTATTTTAGCTTCATGCATAATACAGAATCTCTTCTACCATTGATCATTAATTGCGGAAATAAAATCAATTGCATGCATACATTAAAACCACAAACAATCACACATATGAACACAGTATTTAATGGGAAAGCTTAAAGCTGAAAACCCCAAACTATCTGTATATTATATGTCATGGAGATCATGTAACAATCATTGTACAAAGATTCTCACAAGCTCTCAGCACAACCTCTAATTGCTACACACTATCAAGCTAGATCTAGTAAAACACATGCTCCAATATTTTGCCACTTGATAGCTAGCCTCTGATGCGTTTTCAATGCTATGGGATGGCTTCATTAAATAGATAAACCATCTGGCTTGTACTACGCAATCCTCATGGGCTTCTCCACCTATTTGTGTGTTGCAAATAGCAACGGTATAGTCACAACTGATAGTTAACCTGCTCTTTCACCTATTTCTGCACTGGTCTCCACTGAAACTGTCCATGCACTGAAGTTAACTAATGCATTCTTTATTTGATTAATGAGTTTATAGTGGTGAATTAATTAATAATTAATTCACACCACTCTCACAAATTGTATCAATTAGTTAAGCTGGTCTAAAATAGCTCAACTATGTTTAGATTAGTTAATGAATACAACTCCACTAACTTCCTCAATGACTCCACCAAACTCTATCACACGAGTTCTAGCTAGTATCCATGCAATAGCTCCACATAACCCTCGGGGATAGCGTAATTCCTTTTGTGAGCTCTCTGTGCCCATCTGTGCACTTAATTGAAGTGCTCCAAGAGAATAAGATAATGTTTAGAGTCTAAATATTATTAAGAGCTAATAATATTTGACATATCTATTTTTAGACTGGCAATCTAAAAATAGATTTCGCCCAGTATGTCTAAAAATAGAAGTCCATATATTTTTTCCGACTTGACCAACCATCCACAAATAGCATCCTGCAACTCATAGAACATGATCCATATGTCTAAAAATGGACATAGTCTAAAAATAGACTTTTCGCCAAAAATAGCCTGCGGGCCCACTTAGTGAAGGCAACTTCTTTCCACTAAGCTCATCATCTTGTTGCAATCTCAACACGTCCTCCATTTCCTCATGTTGCAAAAGCTTGTTACCTTCTTTCAACAAAAGAAATAAAAATTAATTATTCTTCCTATGATTAATCATGGCCTTATGGAAGAACCTAGTGTTTCTCTCCCCTTCCCTCAACCACTAGACTCTTGATTTTTTTCTCCAGAGAGTCTCTTCTTGCTTTTGGCATTATTCCGGATCATGGATGAACAATCCCTCTTCCTCGACCATAGCTTCCAATCCACCATATTTGATAATTTCTTATTGTATTTCCTCCTTCCCCGATACTAGCTTACATTTCTCTAGATGAATGTTTCCAAACTCTGTCTTGTTCTATTGCTTAATTATTAGTTTTAATGCTATAAGTTTTATTTGAATGGTTTCCATCATGTTTCTTCCTTACACATCAACCTCTTTCCACCATTATTTTAATTTTTAATGAAGTCCTGATGTTGAAACCAAAAAGTTTCAAATCTGAAGGGCCTATTTCATGGAGCCATCTTTAGATATATCTCCAAGAAGATAGGCCAGTGGTTGGACCCTAAATAAGGGAGAATATTTTCTTCCATGTACAAATCCCTCCCTAGTAATCCTTTTGAGAGAAAATATGTTTCCAGCCGAGAGGCTACCTAATTCCTACGTCCATATTTATTGTTCCAAGTAAAAATACAATTGGTGGATCAATATCCACAATCCTTAGGTCTCGAATTACCTCTTGGAGCATTTGGGTCAACTGATCTAGACGTCGAATTCCCCCTCTCTTCTCCTCCAAGTGTCTGATCATATTAAAATCCCCTCCTACTATCCAACATTGATTTGTGTGAATACTTCTCAAATGAGGAAGATCCTCCAAAAGCCCCCTTTTGTCCCTAGGAATTATTGGACCATAGACTACTAAGAGGCATAATGCATCAAAATGCACCTAACAATATATTTGGATAGGCTACCTAGTCCTAGAATATTATTACTCATGGATTCCAAATTGCTTCCATTTCACCTGCATTGCCTTCGGAATTTATAGCCATAGATACACTTCCCTTCCGACATTTGCTAGTGATTTCCCCTACTTTCTCACTAAAAACCTTTATTTCTTGTAAGAGAATTATCTCCAGTTTTCATTTTTCTATTTTATCCTTCAAACATCTCACCTTACCTTTGTTGTAAAGGCCTTGTATGTTCCAAAAGACTAGCTTCATTGTGAATCTGGAGCAATGAGGGAAATTATTCCACAATCTCGTTGATCTGCCCAAAATTAATGAGGAAATTTCCAACTTCTCTAATTACTTCTCACATTATTTTCCTTCCCTTGTGACTTTGTTCATCCATATGTTGGTTTCTTGTCCTACTTGGATGTGGTGAACCCTCCCGAGCTAAGATGAGACTCTTAGATTCACCCTCTGGCTGAAGTTGATTTTGTCACCATTGGATGTACAACTCGTAAAAGTGTTGGATCTGCTCTTTCATACTGCTTGTGGCCTCTGCTTTAGCCCAAGCTTTTGAAATCTCGACCATGGTTTTCTCATATGGTCTAAGTTTCATTCTGATCCTTTGCCTCTAGGATCGTACTAGTATTGGTGAGTAACTTCTTTAGATCTAGCAGATAGAAGACTCCTCCGAGGTTTTTCATTTTGGCCTTAGTCTCTCTTTTGGAATTGTTACCTAGTTATCTACCTCCATATATTTCTCCATAGCTTGGGCTTGTTGGATTGTTCCCTTTATCGCCTCTTCCAACGATAAGAGTGTTGCAAACTTACTTTCTATCACTGGCCCTTAGTTAGCCATAATTTTCTCCGTCATTGGCTTTACCGATTGGTTTCAAGCATTATTATTTCTTTTGTTGAGCACCTCATCGAAATCCTCTTGGTTATTTATGTTATTTGCTTCATGGTTTTCATGCATAGTCAATGAGCATTCCCTAATCAGGCATCCACACTCATGACATCTTCTACATTTGAATGGTGCATGTTCATAATTGAGCCATTGGGTCCACACCTCATCCTAGTAGTCAATGTCAATGGATTTTGGGAGGGGTTTTGAGATGTTCATATACACACAAATTCTTGCACAAGATGATTGCCCCCTTATATTCGTTATCTCTGATACTATCACAATTTCCCCAATGGAATTCCCAATACCTTCGAGGATATCAGGTTCCCAAAAGTCCTCAGGCAGAGAGAAAATCCAAACCCGCACCAGGGTTTCCAAGAACTGTTCCTCTGGATCATAGCACGCTTCCTAGAATCTCATAAATAGCCCAACATTATTCATGAAATATGGTCCATTTTCAAAAATCTGCTTCCGATCTTCATATTTGCTAAGATTACTGTGAAAAAACCTTTTTCCTTAGGCGAGATTCCCATAAATTTACAGATCAACGAGTGATCTTTCATAAAATATCTTGATTTTTCATCCAGTTATTTGGAATGTCTTCCTTGGGGTTCGATGTTGCCTTTGGGAGGCAGTGGCCCTTTAGTTGGGATTACCACTAGGCCCCGAGCACTGGATTTTCCTTGTTCCCTTTGTTCTGTCTAGCTGAACTTAAACCCTTTGTCGAGGGTTTGCTGGAACTAGTAACCACATTTTGACATAAGGGGATTGTGCCCCTCCCTGAGGACCCACTCATGTGGCCAATCAAAATATGTCATACTAAAATTTAGAATTAAAGATTTTCAATTCCGTGTTTCAATACTTCTCCTTTCTTAGAAAATCTACTGCAAAACCCTAGCTCTTCATGTAAACCTTTAATTTTATCTTTAAAGTATATCAATATATATGCGTAATTTGAATATTTTGAATTGAGGCTAATTTTTTTTTTTTTCATTAATACTTCACTCCAATATCTCCCTCATATTTCAATATTTAAATTGAGTTAACATTAAATAATTTGTTTTAAATTTTAATTTTTTTAATTCTAAATTAATACATCACTACAATATTTCTACCATATTCAATTAGACAATACTTATTGGCAAAATAAAACATAAGAAACTTATAATTATACAAATTACAATACATTCACTAAATTTTTTTCTAAAATAAATTACAAATATTTTAATTAAAATAATAAATATTTAAAAATATAAATAAGATGTTTGAAAAAAAAAATTATATACATATATATATAATTATAATTATAATATGTCTCTTTTCAATTTGAATCATCCAACCACATAACAATTGATTATTAATATATTAACAACTAGATTTACAAAACCTTTACCTTTACCCACTATTAGCTACTTCACAATCCTTAACACAATCACTTGCCAACATATATTCGAGAACATTCGAGAACATTTCAACGGAGCATTATAACGAGTACCGTGGTAGCCATTTTGGTTCTTTTCCCATTAGCAATATCTCTTAAGACATTCACCAACCGCAACTAAAATGAACGTGGCAGCCCTATGGTACCTATACAATTTAATACAAATAGAAAATTTCAATTTTTTCCATTATCACTTAATTTTAGTAGTATAAGTAGAATTGATGTAATTTAATTAATAAACATTTTAGTTTTTAATATAATTATATAATTTTAAATAACGTATTTTTAAATAAATAATTAGATTTAATTTTGTGAAAAGTTTTTAAAACATTTAAATTTTAATTATACCGATCAAATTTAAGATTTTAATAAAATTTATTAAAATATTAAACTTCCTATATAATTATAGCCTTAAAATCTTTCTTTATAAATTATAAATCACAAAAACCAAAATTCAACCTAAAAAGTCTAAAAGCATTAAACACACAATCGATTCAATAATAAATGTCTCCGTACATCAATATCTTTGAACACGGTCTCAAAATTTGTTTATACACAAAGTTAAGTTTTGTACCCTTCACCCTCACGGCACGTTGGATTCACCTAACCCCTTTTTGAAGAAGAAAATGCATAACTTGACATTAGAAAACCTAACCTCACCTACCTATATACCTAGCTGTTCTCAAAAACAACTTCGATAACGAGTGAATATACGTTTTCGGATTATTTGTGAATATATGTTTGGGCTTTCCGTGAATATATGTTCGTACGGTGTAGGATAATTATGACCAAACATGGTTGGCTAATCTTGACTTACTATTCAAAGACTTTTCCATCATTGTAACTTTTCAACCGACACCTTCATTTTAACTTTTCAATGGACATGGACACCTTTTTTAAACTGTATTATATTTTGAAATAATATAGTTTAATTATTTTATATTTTGTGTTTTTTTAATTGAAAAATATTATTAATTTTTTTATTTTTTATAATTTAAAATATATTTCTATCCCATAAATAAATTTAATATTTTTAAATATTCTTGAAACATTCAAATTATCTCAACTACACATCCCAAATTTATAATTCCAGCCTATTTAAAATTAAATAACTAATGAATATAAGTAGACAAAAACATATAAATGTTAAAAATGTGTGACATAATTTTTAAAATATCTAACGTGCACTGCAATTGATGTGGAAAACGTGGCCACTACACTCGATTAGGTATATTTTTAAGGAGTTGTCTATCAAGCTTGTGAAATAGTCTGGACGACAGAAAACTGCTGGAATCTGGTTAACTAAAATTTAAAAAATCAGATGCTTGGAGTGTTTGGAATCCATTTTTGATGCTGGAAATGTATTCAGCACTATCAAAAACCTTTAAGGCACTCAAAATACTAAAGTTTAACAACTGTAAACAAGATTATATGCAAATCTTTACCGAATTTTCTGAAAATCATTACCGAATTCTAAGTGAAAACACGGCCTTTTTAGACTACGCGTATTTTTAGCATTTGAAGTAAAAGTAAGGGAACAATTTGTTCTAATAAACCAGTTTTATAATATCTTTGTGAATTTTACTATTAATGTTAAAAGTCTTGAAAAGTTGGTATGAAGTGTTGGAATTAAATAATGAAAAGAGAAAGGCCAATAATTATATAATCAAAGCAAAACGAGGAATTGAATGTTTAAAAATTATATTTTTAAAATATAAAACTATAATTTTTTATGGGTTGTATAAAGTCTCTTTGTTTATGGATGAGAGCAAGTAGCAGCAATTCATAAAGCATCATCATGGTTTGGAAAAAGAAAAGAAAAACTCCCCATAATAATGGAGACAAAGTGGAGCTTCTAGATGGAAAGGCTTAAGTATATTAAAAAGCAATGGGACCATAAAGAAGCTCCACCACCAACCCTTTACCACCAACTAGGGAAGGCTGATATTAACTCAATCACAAAATTACTTTAAAAAGACTAGCATAACGCAGCCCATTTGACTTGCTTTGATTGAGATTGAAAGCAACAATTTTGTATTAATTTAATTTTTTATGGAAAGATTTGGTACAAAATAAAACTTAATAGTTCTTGGTTTAGTCATTTATAAAGAAATTCCACAATCACTACTCTACCACTAACCAGGAAAGTGTGATAGTAACCAATCACAAAAGCACTTTGAACTCTCTACCACTAACCAGGAAAGTGTGATAATACCAATCACAAAAGCACTTTGAAAGAGTTTAGTATAAATCAGCTTTATAGGGAAAAGTTCCTTGCAAACTTCAATCTTACCTATTATAACCAATCTTACACAATTGCGGATTTATTCTCTCATATCTTTTGTCAGAAAAGGAGCAAGTGCAAGGAATTTTCCCTATAGAGCTCATATGAATTCTTTATTATTCCCATTTCACTTAATTTTGTGAATAGCCACAAAACAAATATTAACATTAAGTTTTAAGGTTGTAAGCTTGTGAATAGCCATAAACCAAATATCAACATTAAGTTGGTATAGTTTCTCTTTTTAAAGAAAATTAGATTAATTCGATAGCACAAAAATGGCTAAGTGAATGGTTGTGAGGGAGCTATCCCAGGCTAATAATCTACCACTACACTATTATATTATGATAATTTTGAAGATTAAAATAGATATATTAAGAGAAATAGCAAACTTTATTAAATAGTAACACTAAATAATAATTTAATTTTAAATTCAAGCTAGACACAAAATTTTAGTTTACAAGTTATTTTTTGTATTAAAATTTATATAAATATGGTTAAATTAAATTGAAAAGTTATTTAAAAGTAACACTTATTAAAAATTAATTTGAGTGACTAAAAAATATGTGACAAATGTGATAAATTTATTTTTCTTAATTAATTTCTCTCAATGATTTTAAAAAATATTAATAGTGCAAACTACCTTGAATTTTGTTGCAAAATGATTTAACTGCTAATTATTTTCCAAATGACAAGAAATCAACTTGTGCGAAACATTCAAATTTAAATTTATGACAATATTTTTAAAATCCAAACGTATGATCTTTTACCTAACCAAAAATTTGAGATACAATATGCTTTGGGGATTGGGAACATAAACCAATAATCAAGGAGAGTTTCTTGCTCTTTGGAAAGGTTTAGAACTAGCCATCGAAAAAAAGATTCAAAAAATTGGCCCATAGTATCATATTAATAATAATTTGTTCCATGGTATTTGGCCTATAGGCTTCACATAAATACAACCTCAATTTTTAGTTTTCGTAAATATAAAAAGGTTTATGGAGTAAACATTAAAAGAGGTTTTATTTATTTACCATACCTCTACTCTATTTATATTTTTATTTTTATTTATTTATCATATCTCTGAAGTAAGTATAAAAAGAGGTTTTATTTATTTACCATACTTCCAATTTATTTCTATTTTTTATTTATTTATTTACCATTCCTCCAATTTATTTATTTTTTTATTTATTTACCATAACAAAGAGTAATTATAAAAAAAAAAGATTTTATTTTTTAAATCTACACATATACCCTATTCTAAGCTGTATAAAGTCTTTGGGCTCAATAAATATAATATATAATACAATTTTAAAAATTAATATAAACATAAATTATAGAGAATAAAATCATTAAAACTTCCATATTGCATTACATGGAAAAAAAATTATAATTTCCAAAATGATGTTCTCCCAAAAGTCTATGCTACCAAAAATATATATATATATATATATATTGGTGTGTCAGATTATACTTTATATTGGTGTCTAAGATTATATTCTATAAGTGAATAACTCGAAAATTTTTATTGTTAAATATTTTTTGATATTTTATATTATTACAATCGTTTTTGAATTTATATATATATATATATATATATATATATATATATATATATATTATATGGAAAATATTGTTATAATTAAATTCAAGAATATTTTCTTTTATAATATATAAATTTAAAATTCTTTTAAATATATAAATAATTTTCTAAATTACATTTATTGCTAATAAGAAAAATAACAATTAAAAAAAATATATATATATATATATATATATATATATATATATATATATATATATATATATATATATAATTAAAATTTTTAATAAAATTAAAAAATATTTTAATATATTTTTTTTATCTTTCAATAATAAAATTATTTCCAAATGGTTGAAGACATACTTTAACTTTCTTATAATAGGAATCTAAATGATCTAAGACTTGTCCCTTATTCTTGTTCTTTGGTGAGGTAATACATCATACATAGCAAGAAGAAAAGGCCTATAAAATACATTTATTGTACATCTATTGTAGGGATCATATACATGATACTCAATATATTTTGGAGAATGGAAAAAAAAAAATTTAAAATATAAAAAAATTATATTATTTTTTCCTGAGGAATAAATCATAACTTACAATTAGTAAAAACTGAAAAATACATTTTTCATATGCATTTTTCCATTTCTATAGATATTTATCAGCCTATGAGGTCTGTCAAAAACTGGGCCTTATGGTCCACCCAAAAATATACATCAATAGACTGTCATTTAAGAGTTATGTGGTATCATATATACATTAAACACATCAAAAACAAAATTGTATCGACATATCAGATCAAAGTATTTTTTCATCAGGGATCACAAATCATAGCCTGGCTATATAATCATGAAGCCCGTATAATGCCCTCCATGAAGAGTCAGTGATAAGATGTCTGCTCCTATCCATCTATATGCTCTGAGATGTGCCATAAGCCCAAGGCTTGATCAACACCTTCTTTAGACAAGAAATCAGCTGTTGAGTTCATTTCTCTGTAAATGTGACAAAATTAAATGTGCTCAAAATATTGTTTCTAGAAGTGTTGTTAAACCAATTTATAACATCCATGGAGTCACCAAAGATTTGAATTTTGTGAATATCCTTTTCAATGGAAAAAAGAAGAAGTAGCTTAAGACTCATGAGTTTAGAAATGTTGCATGTGCCAATGCCAAGGCTGCGTTTTCATCTTAAGGAATGATTCTGAGATAAATATAGGACCGCACCCCCGACATAGTTCCCATTTGCAATACACATGTTGTCAAAATAGGCCCAATGGTAAGATCAATCTATAGATACCTCCACAACCATGCACTCTATGGGGGGGCTTTCGAAGATGCCAACAATGATAAAATTACAATGGCTTGTGCAACCACACAGTTTGGGATGTTTTGTTTTTCCATAAAGACTTCATCATTTATGGCCAACCATATTCCCCAAGAGAGAATTGGGGGAAGGCATATGAATTCCTTTGGACTAACTTTTTTCCACCAATCTTCACGAAATTTTAAGAAGGATGCACCTTGTCGGGCCTGAATGATGTCGAGAGAAGCTCTACATGATGCCCATACGACTTGAGCATAATGAAAAAACATAAATAAATGATTCACAATTTAATCTTCGTTCTTGCAAAATGGGAACCACTTGGGGCCCAAGAAACCTTTGTTACATAGATTGTCACCCATGGGGAATTTATTCTCCAATATGCACCATTAAAAAAGGTGAGCTTTAGTAGGGCAAGAAAATTTCTACAACTTTTTCCACCAACATGATAGTTTCTTTGGTCTTTTGTTTTCAATAACAAAAGCATATCCAACTTTTGGAGAGTAGATCCCATCTATTGAATGAGTGCGGACTAATGTGTCCTATCTATCCTGGAGCTTGAAATGAGAGGATTTAAGGTTATTCGTATGTTGTCTCCATAGGTCCCAGAAAACATGCAATATATGCATTTGTTGTGAGGTTTCCCATCCTTAAGCCCAAATGTTTGTTCTATCATGATCAACAACCTGGGCCAAATAATGTCGATCAATATATTGTAGGAAGGAGATAAGAGCTTGGCGAAACCTGTAATTCTCATTGCATCCCACCCAGGGGTCTTCACCTATACATACATGTTCACCATTCCTGATTTTCTAGACAAGGCCCCTTTAAATCAAATTGAAGGAGTGAATAACAACCTTCCATATGACCAATATATTTGTTGTGTTCTTGTTCAGACTCCTGATTCAATCATTCATGGAAAGGGGGTGAATGTATTTCCTCTGCACAACCGCAATCCAAAAATTTTGTGCACCATTTAACCTTTGCAGGAAGAGATTTTGCAAAATGGGGAATTTTTTTTAGGCCCCATCCCCCCCATTCTTTTGGAAGCGATATCTTATCCCATTTTACTCATGCGAATATTCTACCCTCTTTTTTCCTAGCCCATAGGTATCGACAACAGATCTTGTGAATACTTGTTAGATTTCCCTTTGGAATCCAATAGAGGGGGGACCAAAAAAATAGGAATTGCTTCAAGGAATAACTTAGTTAGGATCATCCAACCTAGATGAGATAACCACCTAAATAAATCTCTATGATTTTAAGTGTTTCTCAAGTTTTTCAAGGAGACATGTCCAATATGTTTTTCGATAATTGTTGGGCTTTAAGTAGAAGCCTGTGTATTTTATGCTTTCATCTAAAGTATTAGAATGAAAAGGAAATAGATTTTGTGAAAGCATAAGGTTAGAATGGGAGAGACCATTTGAGATGAGAGATGATTTATGATGATTTACAAACATAACTATGAATTTTTCAAACAAGGACAAAACCTCCTTTATGACTATCAGGGCTCTGTGGGATCCGTCACAGTATAGTAACATATAATCAATGAATAGAATATGTGTAATGAAAACATATTCAAAAACTTTGATGCCTTTAAGGGAAACCCTTATTTTATCATATTCTAAGAGCCCGTTGAGGCCTTCATCCATGAGCAAGAATAATAGGGGTGATAACGAGAATCCTTCCCTCTTCCTTCATTGAGCATGGGAAAAAAAGAAGTTGCTTCGTTAATAAGAAAATTGAAGGAGGTTGTTGAGATGTGTGGAAATTAGGTTGTATATTTGCAACTTCTCGTGAATTTTTAATCAAAATCGCAAGACACAAACCTACTCTATTTCTCTACAGAAAGTAATTCACAATCTAAAACAAACATTTTAGACATGCAATAAGAAATCACACACATGCAATAAGTGATTTCCTTTGGGGAAAACAATATGCCAAAAAATCCAATGCATATTTCATTAATAAAATGAATAGAGATGTATTACAATTTCTTTTCTCAACTAAGCTCACCCTGCAAGTGCACAACCTATCTCTCTACTTACTAAAGGCCTATGACCCAAACTTAGTTAATTTCTGCCTTGGATTGAACTCCTATTTCCTTGCATTTTTCCTTGAGGAATTATGCCCCTATTATTTAGGAAATTCCTTGAATTGAATGTACAATTCCTTTATTTTGATCATTTGACTGCATGCAACACTTGTACACTCAGAACTAGTATACAACTGATGTTAACGCCTTGGAATCTCCATCTCAATTAGGCAACTCAAATTCTCTGCATGCACTAGCTATTTTGGATTGATTGATTAGTTAACTGGATGGTCACTAAGTTTTACTAAAGTCCCACTACACAACTGGACCTCCACTAGTTCTTCCAACAGTTGGAACTAGTTTAACTGAACAAAAAAATAAAATAAAGATAACTAACCTTGATTGATACAAATTAGCAAACACACGTGCATAACTAAACTCTAACTCCTCCAACTCAAATTTATTGAGTAAACTCTGTGAAACAAGCCATGTCACTCAAGTTAACATCATCCAAGTTGTGTGTTGATGTGGAAATTCAAATTTTCTCAATTTTATCAAGGCAAAATAAAATTGAGAATTTCTTGCTGCATTTTTCAACACTCCCTCTTAGCAAGAAAGGGATTACCAACCACCCTTATCCTGCATCTGTGGAACTCGAACTTCCCTCTTGAAAAGGTCTTTGTCAAAATGTTTTCATCTTGTTACTATGTTCGAATGTACTGCAACAACATTATCCACCTCTACATACAATCCTATAAATGGTGATACCAGATATCTATATGCTTGGATCGATCATGAAAAACAGGATTTTTAGAGAGATTGATGAAACTCTGATTATCACAATAGATCATAGTTGGATCCATCATCTATCCAAACAATACAATAAGAATATTTCTCATCCAGATGGCCTCAAATGTTGCTTGAATGGCATCCATGTATTTTGCTTCTAGCGAGCTGAGTGCCACATATCTCTGCTTCCTGGTGTACCAAGAAACCGTTGTGGACCCAACACTGAAAATTCCACTTGATGTACCCTTTCATTCTGATGGAATCCCCTCCCAGTCTACATATGTGAATCCATGCAACTTCACTCCCTTTGTTTGTTTGTACCTTATTCCAAATTGGGTAGTGCCTCTGAGGTACTATAGAACATGCTTAGCTACCCTCCAAAATAATTTGGTTGGTCAAACCATAACTTGGCTCAACTGGTTGACTGCATATCACATATATGGTCATGTGTTCACAAGATACATTAGTGAACCCACCAATTGTTGGTAAACAGTAGCATCCACTTCCTCACTTGAAGTGGAATCCTCCTTCCTCTAGCTGGTCGCTAGAGGAGTCTCCATGGGTTTGCAACCCTCCATGTGGAACCTATGAGGTATCTTGGTTTCATACTTGCCCTAAGAGAGAAACTCTTCCCCAGCTCTTGGCTATACTTCCAATCCGAGAAAGTATTGCATGAGACCCATGTTCTTCATTCCAAACTCTCTTGCAAGATCTGATTAGAATTTCATCACTAGTTAAAACCAAGTCATCAACATATAAGAAAATAATAAATAATTTACCTTCTACCAAAATATGAGAGAGGTTTTCATCCGCTTCACTTTTGGTGAAGCCAAAAATGGTGATATAACTATCTATCATGGTGTACCAAGCACAGGGTGCTTACTTGAGACCATATAATGCTCGTTTGAGTCTTCACACATGAGATTCTCGATCAAAAGTATATACGCCTTCTGGTTGCTCGATATACACCTCCTCCTCAATAAATCCATTGATGAATGATATTTTCACATCCATCTGGTGGATCTTCCACCCTATTTGTGTAGCTAGAGAAAAAATTGATCTGATGTATGAGTACCTTGCTACAGGAGCAAAGGTCTCCTCATAGTCAATCAATTCAACCTCAAAGTACCCCTTGGCCAAAAATATGGTGTTGTAATTTTTTATGCTTTCATTTGCTGCCTGCTTTACCTTGAAGATCCATCTCTAACCCACAATTTATTTGTCTGCTGGTCTTGGGACCACTTCCCAAACACTGTTATTTAAAATGGATTCATATTCCTCTACCATTGGATCAACCCATATAGGTTTCTCTACTGCTTCCCCGAAAGAGGATGACTTAGTTTCTATAATATCAATCATTAGATCCATGTAGCCACTGTATCGATATGGTGACCTTTTATACCTGTGCTAATTTGAAGGAGCACCCACATTCTCCCTCACATCTTGTACAAGTATCTCAACTTCCTTGGTTCTTTTCCATCCTTCTCTGGATGGTTCTGCTTGAGTGGTGGTCTCCACTCTCTACTCCTCAATTTGTGGTTGCTCCATAAATTCTTGAGGTTCCTCCTTTGGAGCTAAAAGCTCCTCCTCTATTGGGATCTGAAGCTCCCTCTCAAGATAGCACCATGTCACCTTCTCCTCATCAAATTGTACATCCCTTCTCACAGCTGTCATTTTGAGGTATGGAAAATACACACGATAGTTGTGGGGAATTTCTATGTAACCCACAAATACCCCCAACTCTGTTGTCAGCTCTAGCTTCTTCCTGGCATCTTTGGAGACATGGAAATAGACAAAGGCTCAAAAATTAGTGAAGTGCGACACATCCAGCTTTATCCCTGAGAAAGCCTCCTTCGATGTAATCATGCCTAGATTCCAATGAGGACTCAGGTTTTGAAAATAGGTTGTTGTGTTGCATGCTTCGGCCCACAAGTGCATAGGTAGGCCTTGTTCATGCAACATTCCCCTCGCTGCTCCTACAATGCTATGGTTCTTTCTCTCAGCCACCCCATTTCGCTATGGGTTGTGGGTTGTTGTCAACTCTCGTTGAATCCCTTCTTTTGCATATAATTTTTAAAAGTAATTCGACACATACTCACCTCCATTATTGCTCCTGAGAGCCTTCACCTTCTTACCCATTTCTTTCTCAACCAGTTCCTTGAATTCTACGAACTTGGAGAATGTCTAATATTTCTTCTGCATGAAGAAGATCCAACACTTCCGTGAGAATTCATTAAGAAAAATGACAAAATATTTATGCCTGGAATGGAGGTTATCGAGAAAGGTCCATAGACATCAGAGAGGATCCTTTCTAGGATTGCATGTGATTTGTTGTTGTTGACACTTAATCCTAAGGAAGGCCAAGGGATTGGGTTAGATTGTATTTTATTGTAATTTAGTAAATAAGGAAGGCCAAGAGACATTGGGAAGTGAATCCCAATAGTCTCACCTCCATGTATAAGTACACACACAATCTCCATCTAATGCATCTTCAGTTTTATGGAGTTACCACCTGGTCTGACATGGTATCAGAGCCAGTCCCTTTTTTTGGCATTCCTGCCTTTGGTGTAACTCCCTCCTGTTCTGCATTTTTGCATATTGTCATTGTGCAGTCAATTTTTTACTACTCCTGCTCCTGGCATTCAGTTTTTTATTCCTCTTGGCATTCTGCAATTCTGGAATATTTCTGAATTTTTTTTTGGCAAATTCTACCTCATTTTTTTTTTGCACACCACTATGCAATTTCAGCTCAAATTCTCAGCTCTGCACATTTAATTTTTATTGTGAAAAATCCTTTTTTTACAGTTCCACCCTCACAATGCTCCCTCACAACACTCACGCAGTCCCACTCACAGTCACTCACCACACCTCACGCCCTCCCTCATAGCGCTCACACAGTCCCACTCACAGTGACTCACTGCACCTCACGGCCTCCCTCACAACGCTCACGCAGACCCACTCATAGTCACTCACCACACATCATGCCCTCCCTCACAGCGCTCGGTCCTCCCCATTCCCCAACTCCACTCACCACCCTCCGCTCCCTCACACCGCTCCTCGACGCCCTCCCTCACAACCCTCCCCTCCTCACTCGCTCAGCCCATCCCCTCCCTCCCTCAGCCCTCGGCCTTCCCTCACGCCCTTGCCCTCAGTCTACCCTCATGTCCCTCCCTCACAGCCCTCCCCTCCCTTGGCCCGATCCCCTCCCTTCCCTCACTTGACCTGTCCCCTCCCTCCCTCATAGCCCTCCCCTCCCTTGGCCCTCTCCCCTCCCTTCACTCGCTCGGCTCGTCCCCTCCCTCCCTCACAACGCTCCCCTCCCTCGGCCCCTCGACCTCCCTTCCCATCCCCCTCCCCATCTCACGTAGGCCCTCAGCCGCTTTCACATGCTTTTTAATTTTTTTATATTAATTTTTATTACAGCAAGTACCCCCCCTCAGAAAATGCCTCCCCTAGAAAACACCTCCCCCAGAAAACGCCTCCCCTGGTAAAAACCTTCCCTAGAAAACACCTCCCTTGGAAAAAACCTTCCCTAGGAAACACCTCCCCTGGTAAAAACCTTCCCTAGAAAACACCTCCCCCATAAAATACCTCCCCTATGTTTTTCCCCAATTTTTTTTTTTACCAAAAAAAAAAAAAAAAAAATTGCAGAATTTAAACCAGAATTGAGTTTTTTCCGTGACAACAATTTTTTTTTTCTTCAAAAGAATTCATTCTCTCATATCTATTGTAGGAGTTGTTCTCTCCGGCAAGGAGAACTATCCTGAATGGTCTTGGAAAATCAAGCACACTCTCATTTTTAATGATTTTTGGAGAGGAATTTGTGAAGGAGAAGGAGACCATCCACCAGCAAAGCCCACTTCAAACAAGGAGGTCACCATTTGGGAAAACAAGAACTACAAGGACTATGCCTTAATTGTAGCTTCCGTAAATGAAGAGGTGATTCGCCATATTACACCATTTTCAAATGCATATGAAGCCTTGAGCAAGCTAAAATAACTCTATGACTCGCATTCAAAACTTGAAATTGATGGTTAAGTTGTTCAGTCTTGAATTGAAAAATGATGACCCTCTTGCTTTAGTTTCAGAAGTAAGATCTATCATGCATGACATTAAGAACGTTGGTGTAGAAGTTGACATACCTCTCATAGAATATGTAAGTCATTGTATCCCACTTACTCACATTATCTTGAGTCATTGCAAGCAAGTGGAAACCTCGTGAAAATCACCTTTGATTCCCTTGAGAAAAAGTTTACAAAAAGAGAGAAGGATTTTGGAAAGATGACAACCCCTCTATCTTCTGAAGAGGTTGTATGCTTTGCACATAGAGAGAAGAGTCATGCTCAATATTCTTCCAGAGGAAGAGGTGGCCGAAGAGGAGGAGGAAGAAGAAATTTCAGAGGAAGGGGGGGCAGACAAACTCAAACTGAAAAATCTAATCTTCATTGCATATGCTGCAATAAAGACTGGCATGATGCATCTACATGCAAGTTGCCTTGGGATAAAATTGAGCAACAAAGAAATCAAGAAAAAGGTAAAACTCATGACAGAGACAAAGGTAAAGCACCTAAATCCCCTCATTATGTTGTAGCACATTGTAACAATGGAGTAACTGAAGACTTGTTTGATGTTTCATTTACTTCTTGGAGAAATTATTGGTTGCTAGATTCAGGAGTAACATGTCACATGAAATTTAGAAAATATTTTTTTGAAGAATTTACTGACAAAGTTGATGGAGCAGTATACTTCGCAGATAAATCCAAACTCAAGCCATCAGCGCTTGGCACAATCAAGCTTAAGTTACCTGGTCTTCCAAATCATCTTCTACATGAGGTTCTATACCTACCTGAGTTGAGGAGAAACTTGTTGTCCTTGGTCCACATCTGCCAGAAAGGAAACTCCATTCACATGTTTTATGGCAAGGTTGAGGTCAGAAAATAATCAGATCGCTCACTTGTCATGGAGGGAATAGAAGAAGGAAGACTCTTGAAGCTGCAAGGTTCCTCTGCTCATGCACAAAACTTTGCATTCAGTTCACATCATGATGAAGGTACATTCCCAACACGTCTTTTATGGCATGCTATATTTGGACACTTAAACTATGACAGCCTTCGATTGTTGAAGAAAAATGGTGTTAATGGTTTGCCTACAATTCCTAGGAAACTTAAGCAATGTGATGCTTTTATTCTAGGAAAACATAGCAAACAACCATTTCATGATTCACATTCCATAACACATAGAAAACTTGAGCTTACTCATTTAGATTTATGTGGCCCTATGCCTATTGCATCTGCAAATGGAAATAAATATATGATGACATTTATTGATGATTACACCAGAATGTGTTGGGTTTACTTATTGAAGAACAAATCTGATGTTTTTCAAACATTCAAGAATTTTCATGCATGGATTGAAAATGATGCACAAAATCATATTGGCTCTTTGCGTACTGATAATGGAAAAGAATACACTTCAAACGAATTTGAAAATTATCTTCGTCAACATGGGATCAAACATCAAACAACTGTGCCCTATAATCCCCAACATAACGGTGTAGCTGAAAGAATGAATAGGACAATTTTAAATATGGTTCGCTCCATGATGTTTTTTAAGAATGTAAAATTGATGTTTTGGGTTGATGCAATTCTATGTGCTGTATACATAAAGAATATGTGTCCTTCAAATTCAGTCAGAAAAAAAACTCCTTATGAAATGTGGCATGGCCACATTCCTTCGGTAAAGCATTTCAGGATCTTTGGTTCCACCTGTTATACTTTGATACCCAAGGTACAAAGGAATAAAATTGGTGCTAGAAGTTGAAAATGTATCTTCTTGGGGTATTCCAATACCTCCAAAGGATATCGTCTCTATGATGAAGTCAATAAGAAGTTTGTAGTAGCAAGATATGTCATATTCCGTGAATCTTCCAAGACTGACAATGTTGTTGAGCGACAACTTGATCGCCTGGATATATTCACACATGCAAAGTATTTTTAAGAATTTGATAATCAGATTCCACATCTTGAAGGGAGGATTCCTATACTGAATCAATTTGTGGAATCATTTTTCGAAGCACTCTCTCCCCCACATGAAGAACTAACCACGGATGACACCTTGAACGATGTGATTGATAGAATTGAGAGATTTAATCTTGATTCAATTTCAAATCAATCAAATGAGCAGCCTGGGCCATCTCAAAAAGGTCCCCAAAAATGGCTGACAAAGACACTAGAAAACGTTCGTCCCAATGAGGTTGGAAAGACAAGAACAAGAAGTTCCACTAGACAAAACGAAGGTGACGTAGATAATTTTGATTCACCTGTTGATATGGATATTGCTCATAATTGTGAATTGAATTTGTCTATAGATCATGAACGGACTTTCTTCAAAGAAGCCGCTTCCCATTTTGAATGGAATGAAGTGATGCAAAAGGAGTATGATGCCTTGATAAAGAACGAAACTTGGAAGCTGGTTGATCCTCCTTTGGGAACCAAACTAGTTGGCTGTAAGTGGGTCTAAAAGAACAAGTACAAAGCAGATGGCTCACTTGACAAGCACAAAGCCAGGCTTGTGGCAAAAGGTTTTTCACAGAAATAAGGGGTCGATTATGAAGAAAAATTTTCCCCCACAACAAAATGGGCCACCATTCGGATACTCTTTTCCCTAGCAGCTCAGAAGGGATGGAAAGTCCATCAAATGGATGTAAAAACCGCCTTTTTGAATGGAGATCTAAAGGAGAAACTTTGTATGTCCCAGCAAGAAGGATTTGTTGTGAAGGGCCAAGAACAAAAAGTATGCAAACTTATAAAATCCTTGTATGGCCTCAAGCAAGCACCGCGAGCCTAGTATGAGAAATTAACTGAGCATCTTCTGAAACTTGACTTCAAACATTTTAATCTTGATGATGAAACTTTGTTTATTAAGAAAGTTGGAAAAACAGTTGTATATCTTGTGGTGTATGTAGATAATATTTTGATGACAGGGAACAATGAGAGTTATATTGCATCCATAAAGAAATAATTGAAGAAAGGTTTTGAAATGACTGTTTTGGGCTATGTTCATTACTATCTCGGTATTGAAGTAACTCAACATCCTAAATTTATATTTCTTTCTCAAAATAAGTACATTGGAGATCTTTTGAACAAGTTTGGCATGGATGAATGCAATCCCTTAACCACTCTAATGGAACAAAACTTGAACCTCACATCAATTGAAGGTAAGGAATTCGAGGATGCAACGAAGTATAAACAGCTTGTAGGAAGTCTTATCTACCTGAATACCACCAGACCAAACATCTCATTTTCTGTTGGAATCCTCTCCAGGTTTATGCAAAAACCTTGTGAAGGACATTGGTCTACTGCAAAAAGAGTTCTAAAGTACTTGAAGGGGACTCAAGACTTTGGACTCAAATATACACAGGTAGGCGATTTCAGCTTGATCGGATACTCTGATTCAGACTTTAATGGGTACAAAGAAACTGGGGTGTCTACTTCAGGTTATACCATGATTCTTGGATCGAGAGCTATCTCATGGAGATCACGCAAACAGTCAGTTCCAAAAGATTCTACAACCGAGGCAGAATATGTGGCAGCAGCTGAAGCAACAAAGGAAATTGTGTGGCTCGGGAAAATCCTAGAAGATTTTCAGATGAAACAAATGCATTCAACACCACTCATGATCGGCAACACTTCTGCAATAAAGTTGGCCAAGAACCCAAAGTTCCATGATTAAACAAAGCACATCAATACAAAATACCATCTGATTCGACATCATTTTGAGGCCAAAACTATCCATCTATGTCATTGTTCCACAAATTATGAGCAGACCACAGAAATTTTCACCAAAGCACTCGGAAGAGAAAAGTTTTAAAAGTTCAGAACGATGCTGGACTCACCAACATCCCTTCAGATTAAAGGGGGGAATTATGACGCCTAATCCTAATGGATTGGGTGAGATTGTATTTTATTGTAATTTAGTAATTAAGGAAGGCCAAGAGACATTGGGAAGTGAATCCCAATAGTCTCACCTCCATGTATAAGTACACAAACAATCTCCATCTAATGCATCTTCAGTTTTGCGAAGTTACCTCCTGGTCTGACAGTTGTCCTAATCTTGGAAAGTGGATTTTGTGTACTTCCCCAAAGTACATCATTGTCATACATGTTGCTGCTCAAGTTCTCCTTTGGGGAGACTTCTGGTTATGCGACGCATGATATTCAAAGCACCATGTTGCAAATGGCCAAGTCGACTATGCCAAAGCATGTACAAGTTAGATGTGGAGGTTTGTGTTTCATTGAGCACAAAGGAGGGGAAGGTGTAGAGTCGTGATGTCAGTCTTCACATGCGCCCCGATATTCTTCACCTGTCCTGTGGCTGTGTCTCAGGAATGGCTTTCCTTTGCTGAAGATCACATCATAACCAATGTCTTCCAAAACTGCAACAGAGACAAGATTTTTCTTTAGGCCCGGAAAAAACATGACATCCTGGAGCCTGTGGGGGGAGCTTGACTCCCTCTAAAAGGTGACTATACCAATCTTGGTCACGTTATACCTTTCTTATTCCCCCATATCAATGTACATCTGCAAGTCTTTCTCCTCCAGGCCACTGAAAAAATATATATTCCCTTTCATGTGAAATGATGCACCTGAGTCCAAGTACCACACGCTCCCCATCACTATTTTGGCCATGCATGCAATGAGGGTAAAGTCAAGCTTGAATTGTGAATCCAATGCTTCACCTGTTGCTCCTCCTGAGGTATTCTTGTGTGGACACTTCATAGCATAGTTCCTGAATTCATGACAATGGAAGCATCTATTTTTTGATAACTCTTTATTATTTCCCCCTTGACTCGATTCTGGTTTCGATTGGGATTTATTCCCTTTTCCATTCTTTGCCTTTCCAACCAATTAAAAATTTTCTTCATCCTCACCCTTGGATGAATTCCCATATTTGGTATTTCGCCTTATTTCCTCATTTACCAAATCGGACCATAGGCGCTCCCAATTCAGTAGTTTCTCCCTCCCATTCACTGAATCTTGATAGTTGTGCCAGATCTTGGGAAGGCCCTAAAGGGCTAGGATTACCAAGTCTTATTCATGAACATTAACACCGACCCTTTTGATTTCATCACGACATTGTGTAAACTTGCTCAAATATTGTGGAATTGTGTCATTATTTTTCATATTGATACTTCAAAGTTTATCCTTGAGCGCCAACTTCTTGTGTTCACTATTATTCTTGAACAATGATGTCGGTGTTTTCCACATCATGAATAGAGTTTCCTTTCCATGGATATTTGAGATAATATGATCTTGTACTCCCTCCAATATGATTCTCCTCGCTTTGGCTACATCTTTCTTCCACTGAGCAAGTTTTTGGGCATCAGATGCTTGTGGTTTTACAACATCTGATTTGATGTATTTTAGCAATCCATTGTTATCCAATACCGCCTGCATACGATATTTCCATGCAACAACATTAGAGGTGCCTTCCAAGGCATACTCTAGCCTTAGTCCATTGAAAGCCATCTTCTCAACTCTAAATAAAACCCGCAACACTGAACTCCAAATTTTAGCCTATGAGAAACAACTTCAAATTTCTACTCTACTGTGAATCCAACTATGATACCATGTAAAATTAGGCTTTAGATTTGAAACTACTCATGAAGTTTTAATCAAAATCACAAAACACAAACCTACTCTACTGCTTTGCGGAAATTAATTCACAATCTAGAACAAAAAATTTAGACATGCAATAAGTATTTTCCTTGTGGAAAACAATCTGTTAAAAACCCCAATGCCTCTTGCATTAATCAAATGAATAGAGATGTATTACAATTTCTTGCTCAACTAAGCTCACCTTGCAAGTGCATAACCTATCTCTCTGCTCATTGAAGGCCTTTGACCCATACTTAGTCAATTTATGCCTTAGCTTGAGCTCATATTTCCTTGTGTTGTTCCTTGAGGAATTAGGCCCCCATTATTTAGGAAATTCCTCAAATTGATTGTGCAATTCCTTTAGGATGATCATCTAACTGCATGAAACACCTGTACACTCAGAACTAGTCTACAACTGATGTTACACTCCCTTGGTATCTCCATCTCAACTGGGTAACTCGAATTCTATGCATGCACTAGCTATTTTGGGCTGATTGATTAGTTAATTGGATGATCACTGAGTTTGACTAAAGTCCCATTGCAAAACTTGACCCTTAACTTGTTCTTCCAATAGTTATAACTAGTTTAATTGAAAACAACCTTAGATAATTGACCTTGATTGCTACAGATTAGTAATCACACATGCTTAACTAAACTCTAACTTCTCCAACTCAAATGTACTGAGTAAACTGGGTGAGACAAGCCATGTCACTCAAGTTAACATCATCCGAGTTGTCTGGTGATGTGTGTTGGTAAGGTGAATCCTCTTTGCGGACATAGACAATCCCTCTAGCCCAAGAGTGGGTCTAGCAAAAAAGGGACAAGATAAATTGTAGGTTCCTAATTAATGAATGAAAAGGACAGGGTAGATTGGCCTACCTGGAGTCCAACGTTGTCATTCCTGTAGTGGTGGTGGCCTCATGATCTCTACTTCGACGGGTCACAATCCTTCTGCAACAGTGCTCGGATACCTGCACGAAGATCAGAAAATAAGAGCAACATACAAAAAAATGATTTCATTCGTAATAAACTAACCAGTCAAGGAGGGTTAAGCATATTGCATCAAATAAAACACATGAACGCAAGATGGGAACCAGATAATAGTCATGTTTATATATAAATAGAAGGAAGAGTTACAACCGAAGCCTTGACGTCGCAGCCTCCTCCAGCGGGGTTCAGTCAAAGCGCGTCTCGAAGGATCGTCAGGGAATTCGGAAGAGGTGAGGACACAAGCCTAAGATCTCTCGACAAAGGTATATTTCCATTCTATCTTCCTAGCGAAATGTTTAGGAATTCTCTTCAGCATTTCAGCTATAATATGTTCAGCTAGCTCATCAATGGAATATGGATTTATTTATAGAGGGAGAGGAGGAGGTTGGGATCCCTACAATGGTGGAAGGGAGGCCTTCTCCCTTGGGAGGTTTCCCAAAAAGGTGGAAACAAGAAGCCAAAGGAGGGAGGCCATGGTTATTCAGTCGAATCACTCCAGATGACTCATCCACGAAGTTGTTAGGATAGAAACTTCGCCTCTATTTTTAAAAAACATTCCATAAATAGGTTGGCACAGGTAGAGCATTGGGACAGAGCGCCAATGGGCGTGGGGCCTAGTGTTAATCTTCCTCATTGGCGCGAGGGCATAACGGTCTACTAGCGCCAAGGTAAAAACATGTGTTTTTGATGGTCTGCTTAGGAAATTATCAATAGAAGGAATGATTTCCTCATGGAAAGGGATGCAATGATGGTCTTTGCAAGGCATGACACTTTTTTTTGGTCATAGAAATTATCCTCCAATGTGCAGGACGGGGATTGCAGGGATAGTGAAAAAATGTGGTGTAACAGATGCCCCTTAAATCATGAGGTTCGAGAGAGAGGGAGGGGTGAAATTATTTACGAGAACACATTCGAACCAAACACTGTCGTCGGAAGACCTACAATTACAAATACAACTGATATCTCTAATACATGAACATGTGGCATGGGCGCAATCATCCATAATATATTACATATAAAAAATGAGATCTGAGGTATGGATGCAGCCATCCAGCAATAAGGATCAATAAATAGACTCAGGTATGGTCGCAACCATCCAATCAAAGGAGTCATGCATAAAGTCATGATAAACCATAATATCCCGCAGCCTGGATTTTATTAGACAAAACCCAAGGTCTTGCACTCCATCTCGACCCGAACAAGTACACATTAAAGCATGCGAATATGCTAACTGAAGTCGAACATGCAAGAAAGTCACCTGATTACCAGCCAATGATGAAAGCTATTAACAGACACAAGAGAAACCACCAATAATGAAAATGGCTCCCAAGGTACAACAGGTACAATCCACAGAATGTGAACACTGAGATGGCGTCGAACACTCATAGAATCACTCGATCGAAGGCCAATGATGTGGACCTGTCGTCGAATGCGAAGAACTTGCCATTGAGGCATGCAAGCTCCAAGGTACCGGAAAGGAGTCTCTAGATAAATTTCCTAGATAATGAGTTGAAGTCGATAGGAAGTGAACCGGTCTAAGTAGGGCCATAATTGTTAGAAAAATTATATATTACAGAGTAATGCGACACATAAAATATGCAGAAAACAAAAGCACACAAAACAAATAAAACTAGAGAGACACAGATATACGTGGTTCACCCATTTTGGGCTACATCCATCTCGAATAGCCAGTCCTTCCTTTCTATTATCCAACAAAATGAAGAGACACAACCTACAGAAGATCCACTATAATATCCTATATTCTCTCTCACAGTCTCCCTATCTGTTTCTCGCTCTGAGAATACACATACAATAAACAACCGCAATACAATGCCCTCATACAAGCGAGGGGTTGCTTTCTTGGGAAAAAAAACCTAAACTAAACATAACTTCTACCTGCAGATCATTCTCCTAATGAACAGCCTAGATTGACTAGAAATTACTATACTTTTACAAGGCAATTTTACATCTGTTTTTAGCTTCGGGGGCGCTGCCCCCGAAACCCTCTGCCGGGGGGGGGGGCTCCATAAATTCGTAGCCACCCCCCCTGGACCCCCCAGGCAGCGTTTAATTACGGGTCGCGTTGCCACCCCATTAAGGTATAGGGGTCCAACTTTGTGATACAAAATAAACAAGATAATCAGGCTCCACACCCAACAATAATGTTTCCCACATCATCGACACGAGACAGAGGAGCATGATGATAATGGATCAAGACCAAATAGAGGATTATAGGGAGGTTGAAAAACTGCAGAGGCAAACTTCTCTTGAACATATCAGCGACACGACTCTAGATCTGGTAGTATTTGACATCAAGGGATCTAAGGTCATGATGATGTGGCAAAGAGTAGATGAGAGGTCAAAACAGATTACCCAAACCCACGGAAGAAAAAAATGATGAAATGAGATGTCCCCAACCTAACACGAATGCAGACAAGTGTCATGTTCAAGAGCGACATACTGCCAACACAACTAAAAACTAGTTTCATTTTCCCCCACCATTTCTGGCGAGTACCCCAGTTATTTTTGGAAAACAAGCTTGAAGGGGATAACATATGTTTGTAATGTAAGTTTGTCCTTCGAACAAATCTATCCTAGTACATTTTATGAGCCCTAGGAAGGAGGAACTCGGGTAACGTCATGGTGACGATTTCCGATGTTATCAGGGTTTAACGAGTCTGACAAAGGAAGAAATCGACATATTTTCATGATTAGAGAGTTTGAAAAGAAGTAGAAAAGAAAACTCCAACATGTCACTTTTCGTAAATAGCCTCTCAGATCCGAAAAGGTAGCAAACAATATCTGAAAGAACCTCTTAGTTGCGATAGGCTAAGGTATTCATTTTTATTAAATAATCTATCCCAGCCTGAAAAAGGGGCAAACATATATTGGGTAGATATCATTTCGCATCCATTTAACGAGTTCGAAACAACAAGAGTCTCGAAAATATTTTCAGTTTTAGAGAGTCAGAAAAGTGCTGAAAGATGACTCCAGCAATGACTTTTTCATGTTTTTTTCCGAGTCCAAAAAAGTATAAAATACAACTCGTTACTTCCTCGCTATCTCATTAAATACCTGTCGCTGCACAAGACACAAACGTAAAACCCATTTCTCAAAATAACATAACGTAGTAATCAAAAAACATGTCTTAAAACCTAATTAGGGTTTTGAAAAGTTATAAAATGCCAAAAATGGTAAAAAATAATTACTTTTCACTTTGACCTCTTGTGAAGGAATAGTTACCCATTTTAGACTGTGATTTTTCAGTGACGATAGCAGGCGATCCGATAGATCAATCTCGAATCCGTCAGTTCCAAGTAAGAGTCGACATCCTCCCCTGCATTTTAATTCCTCTTTTATTACCTGCAACCCCAAATTTGAATTTCTATGGGGGAAATTTTAAAAAATAGGGCATGGAATTTGGCTCGAGTATCAAGCATGGACTCGCGCCAATCGCCCAGATTTCTGAACTGGGGCGCACCCATTAGCGCGACTATTTCCCAAACAATTGCGCCAACCGCGCAAACCTTTTTAGATTACAATGCAAGAAAGCAAGCCTAATTTTTACCAATCAAAAGTTGTTAATTTGGATAATGATGTCCATATGAACATGTTTTCAGGTGTAAAGCAGAAAAATGGTTATCGAATGGAAAGAACGAGAACACAACGAAGAAGACGAGCTTGCCATGGAAAATGAGAGATGCATGTAAGCTCTTAGAGACTATGGACTGAAAAAATTCTTCATGACATTATGCCTCAGAGCTCAACCAGAGCTGCTACAATACTTTATCAGTATCTGGGATGAGGATCAGGAGAAATTAATTATTTGTGATTAGGAACTCGAAATTGATGTTTCAGATATTTACTTCATAACAGGACTATCGCGGAGGGGTGCTACACTAATTTTGACCGACACTCGACCCACCATGGAAAACATGAGCATGGTGATCGATAGGGTCTGTCTAGGGGCACGGAAAGGATTAGGAAGCGGGAAAGTGGATATCCAAACTATCTCAAACTTGGCACTAAAGTAGTTCTACACACCATCACGCGGGCTACAGGATCGCAAGCACCGCATGAAGCAACAAAAACACAGCTTCTTCTTGTAGTAGACTGTCTGACACCGACCCTCTACAACTAGGCAGAGGCAGTGACGATCAATATGAAACAACAAATGACGAAATGCAAGAAGACCAAACTAAAGCAATTCGGATATGGATCCATCCTGGTATCGTTCTTCCTAGAGTGGCTACCAATTTTCCAGTGACAGGAAGTTATAGTCCCAACACCACCAGCACAGGAGCCACGGATGGCCCGTTGGGCAGCATTGATGCCAATGTCAGGGGGCAGTCAATAGATGTCCTAGAGACCAGAGTTCTTCGATTGGCTCCACTGACAACTGATCATCGTGGAGGACTGGCCCTACTCTGGCAGATATTTCATTGGTGATCCAGATCTCCCACTCTCAGAAGGAGAGGATTGGGATGAAGCACTTGGTAGGACTCATTTTTTATTTTTATGAGTATTATGATTTTTTTTTGTTATGTATGTTCTGACATTAAATCGATGTATTATGCAGATGTTGGACCAGAATGACCTACAGGCATGTCTTCGATAGTAAGGCGAGTCCCTCGCGACTTTGATATTGCCCCTCATGGTGAGGGAGGCGAGGAGGAGGAAATCGTGCGCAACCTAGAGGGAATTTCTCGTGGGGTCCCGGACTATGCGCGATTCGACGATGTTACTTGTGCATACCAGAGACACACTATAGGATTGTCAAACGGAGTTCACCGCTTGCTGAGGCAGCTTGTATGGGCAGTGACATGCTATCATGAGTGTCACGCTGATTAGACACCTAGGATTTATTTTCTGCATATTTTTGAGAGACATGATGTCTCAGGATGTAACAGAAACACACATATTTTTGAAGTCACTGATGCAAACATTATGTATATATATATACATATATTTTCCTGTATGGATCTTTTTCATGTGATGATGATTTTATAGATTAGGCAAATGTCTATCTAATACATTGTTAGCCATTGTATCAGTTAATGCATTCATTCACCTAGGAATATTTTGATATGTGATATAATCAAAATTTCTTTCTAGCAAACAAGCACACAAATACAACCTTAAAATCTGAGGGTTCCTAACTGAATAATTTCCATTAAGTTGAAGAACAAGTTGTGAGGATAGATTTATAACCAATGCACGAATGCCAAGGGTAATCACCTCGGTTAATAGTTCAATGAAAACACTATACTCAGCGACATTGTTTGTAGCTCATCCTATACATATACCTTGTAGATCTATCAACTCACCAGCAGGATCATAAATCACCCAGGCTGCCGAAGACAAGTTACGGGTACTGCAGGAAGCACCATCCGTGAAACCGACATAAGGGGTAAGAGACATCTGCATAATAAGCAACAGCCCAATAAGTAGGAAAACGCTCACAAATCACACCAAGCCAAAAAATTTACAAAAAATGAAAAGAACACCAATGTACACAAAACATGCACGAATGACTCATGCATAGTATTTTTTGAGATAAAACCCATTTCTGGGTTGATCTATAGGAGGAACTTCGTAATCAATGAGCTCATAAGCCCCATTCCACAAGACATGTTTAACAATGTAGGGCCCATGCCACATGGGTTGAAATTTTCCTGCCCCCAACTTATCATGAGCTTGGTTGTACAGGAGGACGAGGCCTCCTTATATGAAGGAATGAGGTGAAACCGACTGGTCAAAATGAGCTTTGACCTGCCTCTTCTGTGCCTCGATGACCAAAGCAGCAAAACATCAAGTTTCATTCAGCCTTTCTAAGTAGAGAAGACGCTCTTATTTTGGTGAAGTGTTCGACAAAAATTCAACAGCCAACTTGAGCGAAGGTATTTCACACTCAATCGGAAGGGTAGCTTCTAGACCATAAACAAGCTAAAATGGAGTGAATCTGGTCGCATCCTTAACTGAGGTTTGGTATGCCCAAAGAACCGAAAATAACATGAGATGCCAATTGGACTTGTGCATCCCAATCGTACGCTGAAGCATGGTGATAAGAACTTTGTTCACAGCTTCAACCTAGCCATTGGCCTAACGATAGTACGGCGTTGAGCTGTCGTGAAGCAAACCCAACCTGGAAGTCAACATCGCCACCATATAATTCCGAAAATGGGAACAATGATTGGTAACGATGGCTTGAGGGACACCAAACCTAGAAATGATGTGATTGAATATGAATTGAGATGTTGTATTAACGTCGGCGGCAAGTGTAGGCATTTCTTCGACCCATTTGGTGAAGTAGTCAATGGCTACGATGATATAAGCATGCCCCCCGGCCGAGTGAGGGTTACACGTCATTCGATGCCCCACTTCGCAAAGGGACCCACGGTAATGACGGGGTGGATATGTGCAGACGGCACGCACATCTTACGCTAATAGATCTGGCAAGCATGACATTTTCGAACAGTGACAATTCAGTCCTTGGAGATGGAGGGCCAGAAATACCTAGCATGAAGAATCTTCTGTGTAGTGGAATAACCAGACATGTAACTGCCACAAGCGCCACTGTGACAATCATTCAGGGCTTTCTCAGCCTCCTCGAGAGTCAAACACCGGTGGAGAATGGAATCTACTCTGATGCGGTACATTGTATCTCCGACTATATGATAAGGTTGTGATTGATGACGGATGCATCGGCGAGCATCCTTCGACAACTCAGATCTAAAAGTAGAAGTCTGAAGATATACGATGATATCACCATACCAAGGATCGAGGGTGATTATCAGAAAAATCATATCGTCTGGAATGTTGTCCTCAAAACCAGACAGAGCGGAGTTAGAGGGGAGGGAGAAGATGAGATTGGCGAAGAATAATGATTTATTCGACTTGGCAGTAGTGAATTCCAAATTTAACTCTTGGAGGATGAAAATCCACTTCGAGTACTTCCCCCCAACAATTGTCGAGACAATATATAGGTCATAAGGTTGCAGTCATAAATCACAGTCACAGTACGCAACTGATCCGAATTTATGCAGGAACAAAATAAATATAGAAATAACCATAAACATAGAAATATAGTGGAAATAAGGCTTCATTTCATTAATATCAAATCACAGAAGTATGCTTACAAACATGATGAAAATAAAATATCTAAGGTGTTGGTAGCGAATCTTTGAGAAGAGATGTGGCGACTACAGACCTCTTTACTGTGTTACAATGAGGCTCGAGGGCCTATTTATTATGTAGAAATAATGGAGAACTCTAAACATCCAAAAATCTAACCCTAGGAGATGAAGTGCCAAAACTATGGGCCTCGTTTGGGTAAATTGGTGTTTCAACTTCCCGAGGACGTAGCTTCGGCATACTATCTCCGTTTGGGGCTTCAAAATAGCTCCGAAAGTTCAGGACTCGAAAAACTGCTAAAAATAGTAAGTTGTGAAAAAAAATGAAAGAGATAATGGTGGGGCCCCAAGTGGAATAGGCGGGTGGCCACCAATATCCACTTGGATCATTCCTCCCCCATTAGGAAGCAATGGTCCCCATTGCATTGAGTTTCTCCATCAGATGAGGAAACTTCTGTTGAAATTGGTCCCTGGTGAACCACTTGCCTTGGTGCAAGAGTTGGCCAGCTTTGACAACCCGATACAGTTGGATCTTCTGTCGGCGAGTGTTCTTGATTTGCATGTCCATGATACAATCTGTGGTGGCTTGTTCCATGCAGTCTGGGTTTAACTCTTTGGTGTGAGTTCTTCTGCAATGTCAGAGGTGTCCAATAGATGTGGGAAGTAGGGATGAAGGCAGTCTACATTGAATACTGGGTGCAGACCAAGGAATGGTGGAATACTGAGCTCGAAGGCATTGTTCCCTACAGCCTTGGTGATGGTGTACGACCCATATCGGAGCGGGCGAATCTTGCGGTGGGGTCCAGTGAAGCGCTCCTTCTGCAAATTTAGCCACTTTTTTTCACCCACCTGGAAGTTGTGTGGCACCCGATGTTGATCATGTCATTTCTTGTACTTAGCATTGACTCTGTTCAATATGTCATGAACCTGTTGGCGGATGTGCTGAATGCGCTCGATGAAGTTGTTTGCTTTGTCAGCTTCAGACTGGACATGAGCCAAATCGGCCTGAGTAGCTGCAAATGGCATGGCAACGTCAATGGGACATAGTGGCTGGAATCCCAAGCCCACCTGAAAGGGGCTGTGGCTGGTTGAGCTGTGGAGAGCCCGGTTATAACTGTGTTGTACATAGTGAAGGCTCTCATCCCATGTGCATGGATTCTTTGAATTGTACATGCACAGAATGTGTACAATCATCCTGTTGATGACCTCTGTCTAGCCATCAGTTTGGGGATGGAAAGCTGTGGACTTGGTGAGCTTGGTGTCCAACATTGACCAGAGGCTGGACCAAAATGTGTTGAGGAACCTGTTGTCACAATCTGATATGATAGACTGTGGGATCCCAAAGTGCACCCACACTCATTCAAAGAAGAGTTTAGCAATGGATTCTTCTGTGATATTCTTCTTGCACGCCACCATAATGGCCATCTTTGAGAATCTGTTGATGACCACGAAAACACAGTCGTTTCCAGGGAAAATTTTAAGAACCCCCCTAAATTTATATGTATAATAAATGGGAAAATCCCCATGATACATAGGAAAAATGGAAGGCGATTTTATTAATAATATAATATGTATATATAATTTTTTGGCGAATCTCTCACAAGATTATATTATCTTGTAAAATCATGGTGAATCACCAGTACAAATGGCGAATCACTAGTACAAAATGGCGAATCGTTGCCTAGTGGAGTTCGGGGTGTTGGTTCCAATGAAGATATGGTAGTTGAACCAGGTGTTGAAGGAAGTGAACCATCGAGACCAAGCATGGCACATGGTGACTCGTGAGGGAAGTAGCTCTCGTGCAGTTTGGAAAACGCGTTCTAGTTCTACTAAGCGTAGTGTTGTTGCTCATTCTACTACTAGCACTGATATTGAGGTTGGAGAGGAGTTTGAGGAAGCATGGAAGGTAGCAGTGGTGGACTAGAATTACAAAGAGAACCCCATGATGGGCTCCATTTTTCCCTTTGGTATTTGGGCCTGCAAGATCTTCTATCCATTGAACCAACAATTAACCGTCAACCAACAATCAACTTGACTGAGTTGATTAGGTATGATTCAACTTAGACTAATCTTCAAAACTATGCTTTGCACTATCCCATATTTATCACACTAATGCTACACAACATTGAGCATTTGCACCCAACTCTCATGCATGCACACAAAATTTTCATTAGCATGTATAACCCTAACCAAGTGAGAATTGATCAACAATTTGCACCAAAGTTTGTTATAGTGTTGAAAGTTCATAAGAAATTCAGATCCATGGTACCTTAAATAAATTTTGAGATAACCTCCACAAATTCGACCATAATAGAGCAAACTTGTGATAAATTTTAAACCTACAAAAATTATGATTCGTGTTCCTAGGAACAATCATAAGAAGTAGTTGACATATAGGTCGAGTTTTGAGCCTTGACACATTGATAATGCAATGGCTTAGGTCAAAACTCACACATTGAAAAGTCATCAATGAAGAGAAGACAATATCATTATGAATTACACATACTCCAAACTTCCTACCAAATTCTACATAGTTGTCTGCAACTTAGCTATACATAATCTTATAGTAAATACAAATTCCACAAAGCCTTCTTCACATAGCTAATAAATGGCCATTGGAAGAGCACCCCTTATATAATAGTAATATTAGCAATCAATAGATTATTTCATATTGAACTTCATAGCCATAGCAATCTTATGTATTTTATGATGTATTCAACTTGCATTATCAAATATAGATACAATCATAGTTTTGATTGATACATGTAAATCATACTTGTGCACAATGTTGAATGCAATGTCAGTCAAGGCGTAAAGTCAGTTTTACATGTAATGATCTATAAAATAGTGAAGAAACTTAGTAACATTATAGCTTATGGAACTTAACTTTATTATACACCAATGACCACATTTTATGACCAGTGAGCACGTATAGATGTGTGTTGAAATAAAAAGCCCATCTCCAAGTCATGTGCTCACTACTCACTACACCTTCTAGTTCTAAAAGGAGGGAAAGCACGATTAACATTCTAGTCAACAGTGAAGTTTGAACACATAAATTAATAAACTAATTACGCTGTAAGGCGTCATTATTTGAAAACAACTCTCCTGTGTGCATCGTTTCATAATCTGAAACCTTTAGATTATATGTCAGACGATTAAAACATCTTCAACCCTTAGATGAAAAGCAAAGATAGTTATTTAGTTATGGGTATGTTCTTGTTACAGAAGCTTCTAAGAAACAAGGAATTTCAATGGCTATGAAACTTGTGTGAGGTGCCTACATCACAAGATAAAATGTCGAGGCGAGGGCATTGGGCGCCCCTTCACTTGTACATTCTCGGAGAGGCACAACTGTCACAATGTTTGTGCCTAATTGCTACTGGAAAATGGTGAAGCATAATTTCTACCAGCTTTTTTTTTCATATGTGTAATGCCTTATTTCTCACATTTGCTAGTAGAATCTGCACCTAAATTGACAGAAACTGCAAAATTGTGCTGCAATTGAGTACAATCATTTTCATTTTCAGCAGGCACGTTAAGATCCAACATCTCGATTCTACTTGGAGGTGAAAATTGTTGTTGCTCAGTTGTTGAATGGCTTATATAATTGTGCATATTATTAGCAGGGGGAGTGGAATGAGTCCTCTTGTGACCACCCAAAGCTTCGCCAGATTTCCCAAATCTTGGCCAGATGGAAAACTTCTGTGACACACAGGGCATTCATGCACCCTAACTTTCTTATTCTCAGTGCACAAACTCTACTTATAAGTCTCAACATATGGCCCGTTGATGGACCAATGAACTACTTCTTCTTTGAAACCCCCATCATTTTGCAGTGTGGGAAAGATGGACTTGGACTTGTAGTGGCACCTTGCCCTGATGCCGCCAAGAGCTTGAAATGAAGAAAACTTCTTGCTGCAGGACTTGCATGCGTAGAACCTCATCATCATCATCATCATCTCTAGTTTGAAATCAACATCCCATTCCGGACTGCAACTACGCGCGAATAAATAGAGACAGCGTGAGAACAGCAGCACAAACGCATTGCTTTTGAATTTCTGCTATCTTTTCTTGTTGCTATCGCTTCCGTTATAATAATCTGTCAAGTCTTGTACAAAGCCTTAAACAATGGCGAACCCAAGTTCGAATCCCTGCGTTCCCTGAACTCATGAAGGTAATGGCAATCAAAATCCTATTTAAATTCACAACAATCCACATAAAATTTATCGGTAATCGCTCTAAGGGTTTCTGGAATTCAAAACTTGGTAAGGCCTTCAGAAATGAGTGTAACCGTCCCAATGTAGGAGAGAATCCTGTTTTATCACTCGAAATTCCTTTCAGTTCAATTTCTTCCCAAAATAGCTGTGATTATTCCATGAACCCTCATGATAAAAATAAGGATATTATTGAATTTGAATAGTGCAATTCTGAATCATTTAATTGGCTAGGGGACTGTAATGTGAAAACCCCTGAAAAGCTTTTTTGTTTCATTGATATGACCATGGGCTAGACAGAAGATATATGCCTTGCACACATTTTGCATTACACAGGTTTTCCAGGGCTTCTTCCAGATCATTTTCCCTTCAACAACAACAATAAAATTGACTGCACGATTACAGAATTGGGTATCTTGATTGAAACTATATTTCTTCTTAATTGAAATTTCAGGTATTGTTCATATTTCCAATTCCAAATTCTTAGGTTATGATTTATTCTGAATTGAAATTTTAGGTATTGTGGGGCTCAAAATTGTGCACCAAGACATTGCAGTGACTCCATGGCGGCAGTTCTAGACTATTCTGTCTCTATATTCCAAGCCATCATCAACCAATTTCATAAATTCTCGACCCATTTGTCAACCTATATGCATTTATGGAAAATTTATATATCTGGTTGATAATTGTTGAACATAGTGCCAACAAATAAATAAACTTATGACATGTTACCAAAATGTGACAACTTTTCATGCAATTGATATCCCATTTCCTAAAAGCACCATAGGAGCGCTTATCAACACGTTTGCCAAAGACATGAATGCCCCATCTTAAATAATTTTGGAGATTAATATATTTGCTTAGAAATACTCTGACACAACTTTCTCCCTTAGCCGCACTGTGTGAGCATTCTTCCACAAAGAAATGGATATCTCTATTGTCAATGTCATATCTGTAGCTTCATACTCTGGTCAATGTTAATCTTAAAATTTGTTGATAGGAAAACTTAGCTCCATTTATCTTGAACAAGGGATGATTGGGGAGATCATATTGTTGCCTAATATCCTTCAAAAAAAATTGCACAATGTGTTACCAACATAATATACAAAACATCTATATGAACTGACCATGAAAAGAGGAGCACTGTGATGTAATATGTTCAACCAAATTTCCACCTACGTCCTTGGAATCAATAGATGCCAAACAATCATTTTCAAGTTGTTATCAAACAAGTTCAAACCACAGATGGGGACCTTTGAACACATATTCCAATTGCAGAAACAACATTTGCATCAAAATTTCTACTTGGATTTATAATATAGTAGTCTATGACTATTCCTCCCATTTTGCAGTTTGAATGAATACAAATGAGTCACAAAGGTTTGTTAACATAAGAGGCTTCCCATCATCACTTACGCTTTGAGATAAGAAATTAATTTTTTGATCATACTCAGGCCTGTGTGATTGTGTAACTTGTCCTAATTCACCCTTTTGAAGTCGTGTTAGCATAAAAAAACACCTTTTTAATAAGGGTGATAAACTTTGGGAGTGTTAGTCATTTGACCCGATCTACAAGGTCTATTATGAAGATGGGGTTAAAACAACCTAGTTTTCTCAAAGTATTCAATTTCTAAAGCAAATTCCATCATCATGTTCAACTCATCATTTGAGAAAATAGAATCCAGTTGAACTCTCTCATGAACTTATATGCTTCACAACATTTCAATACTAGAACAAGAACAATTTTACCATGTGTTACCAACATAATATACAAAAAATCTATATGAACTGACCATGAAAAGAGGAACACTGTGATATAATATGTTCAACCAAATTTCCACCTACGTCCTTGGAATCAATAGATTCCAAAAACTCATTTTCAAGTTGTTATCAAACAGGTTCAAACCACAGATGGGGACCTTTGAACACATATTCCAATTGCAGAAACAACATTTGCATCAAAATTTTTACTTGGATTTATAATATAGTAGTCTGTGAGTATTCTTCCCATTTTTCAGTTTGAATGAATACAAATGAGTCACAAAGGTTTGTTAACATAAGAGGCTTCCCATCATCACTTAGTCTTTGAGATAAGAAATTAATTTTTTTATCATACCCAGGCCTATGTGATTGTGTAACTTTTCCTACTTCACCCTTTTGAAGTCGTGTTGGCATAAACAAACATCTTTTTAATAAGGGTGATAAACTTTGGGAGTCTTAGTCATTTGACCCGATCTCCAAGGTCTATTATGAATATGGGATTAAAACAACCTAGTTTTCTCAAAGTATTCAATTTCTAAAGAAAATTCCATCATCATGTTCAACTCATCATTTGAGAAAATAAAATCCAGTTGAACTCTCTCATGAACTTATATGCTTCACAACATTTCAATACTAGAACAAGAAAAATTGTACCATGTGTTACCAACATGATATACAAAACATCGATATGAACTGACCATGAAAACAGGAACACTGTGATGTAATATGTTCAATCAAATTTCCACCTACGTCCTTGGAATCAATAGATGCCAAAAACTCATTTTCAAGTTGTTATCAAACAGGTTCAAACCATAGTTGGGGACCTTTGAACACATATTCCAATTGCAGAAACAACATTTTCATCAAAAATTCTACTTGGATTTATAATATAGTAGTCTGTGAGTATTCCTCCCATTTTTCAGTTTGAATGAATACAAATGAGTCACAAAGGTTTGTTAACATAAGAGGCTTCCCATCATCACTTACGATTTGAGATAAGAAATGAATTTTTTTATCATACTCAAGCCTGTGTGATTGTGTAACTTGTCCTACTTCACCCTTTTGAATTCGTGTTGGCATAAACAAACACCTTTTTAATAAAGGTGATAAACTTTGGGAGTGTTAGTCGTTTGACCTGATCTCCAAGGTCTATTATGAAGATGGGGTTAAAACAACCTAGTTTTCTCAAAGTATTTAATTTCTAAAGCAAATTCCATCATCATGTTCAACTCATCATTTGAGAAAATAGAATCCAGTTGAACTCTCTCATGAACTTATATGCTTCACAACATTTCAATACTAGAACAAGAGATCCGTGAGTAACCATGGCCACACAAGCTATACCAAATCTTGAAAAAACCATTTCGTTAGATAAAAAAAATATAATTCCAAGGAAAACTCTGGTTACTTCATGCATGATGTAGGAAATTACATTTATAATGAGTATATGTACAGTTGAGATACTCTGTCAACAATCTGCAAAGCATTTTTAATCCTTAAAATTTTGGCCTCGAGTCCACTAACGCAAAAACTTCTTCCTAGCTCATGAGAATTCAATAATATTATCTCCACTCTTGATCTTGGTCTTTGGTGAAATATATGGACCCTTCATGTCTTTCTTGGTCCATTTCTCCACTACCCTAATCATACTCTGTTCTATTATACAAATATCTCCATCAGCTCCTAATCAAGCATGCCTGGGTAGATGATAAGCTTCAAAAATAAATTGCAGTACTCTATATTCCAAGCCATCATCAACCAATTTCATAAATTCTTGACCCAGTTGTCAACCTATATGCATTTATGGAAAATGTATATATTTGGTTGATAATTGTTGAACATAATGCCAACAAATAAATAAACTTATGACATGTTACCAAAATGTAACAACTTGTCATGCAATTGATATCCCATTTCCTAAAAGCACCATAGGAATGCTTATCAACACGTTTGCCAAAGACTTGAATGCCCCATCTTAAATAATTTTGGAGATTAATATATTTTCTTAGAAATACTCTAACACAACTTTCTCCCTTAGGCGCACCGTGTGAGCGTTCTTCCACAAAGCAATGGATATCTCTATTGTGAACGTCATATCTGTAGCTTCATACTCTGGTCAATGTTAATCTTAAAATTTGTTGATAGGAAAACTTAGCTCCATTTATCTTGAACAAGGGATGATTGGGGAGATCATATTATTACCTAATATCCTTCAAAAACAATTGTACCATGTGTTATGAACATAATATACAAAACATCTATATGAACTGACCATGAAAAGAGGAACATTGTGATGTAATATGTTCAACCAAATTGCCACCTACGTCCTTGGAATCAAGAGATGCCAAAAACTCATTTTAAACTTTTTATCAAACAGGTTCAAACCACAGATGGGGACCTTTGAACACGTATTCCAATTTCAGAAACAACATTTGCATCAAAAATTCTACTTGGATTTATAATATAGTAGTCTATGAGTATTTCTCCCATTTTGCAGTTTGAATGAATACAAATGAGTCACAAAGGAGTGTTAACATAAGAGGCTTCCCATCATCACTTAATTCACCAACACATAATTGATTTCCTCATGATAATGTACATTAATTCTACCTATGTCATCTTCAACTGCACTTTGTGCACAACCAACAACATCTCACCAATCAACTCCAACTGAGAGGCCCCACCAAAATCTGGTAATGGATAAGAATAATCAAACCGTAGGCCAGTAAAATAAACCACAATATAAATACAGAGATGTAGCAAGATGAAAAGAAAAATAAACTTCATACATGTCTGCTATAGCTCGTTCCCAGGCAACTGCATTACCTTTCCCTTGACTACTTCGACTAGCAGGAGGTAGAATACGTAGAATCTTCAGTACAGTGAAATCCTTGCTGTTATCATGCCAAACAGAGGCCAAGCAACAACTAGTAGAAGAGAAATTTGGTAGGGAAACAGAAACCCCAACTGTGGCACAGTAGTAATTTATGAGATTAAAGCTACTGCCAGAGAATAACTGAACATTGCCATGCCGAAAAGCAAAAGCAGCCTCCCCTCCATGACTTGAAAAGACAATTTTTGCTAGCATCCTTACGTCACTATGCTAATTAGCTAGGTCAAAGTTCAATTTGTCACTATTTCCACCATTTGAATCTACTAATGTCTGGGATGCTGAAAAATTTCCAGGTGTAGCAAGGGGTCGAGAACCTTTGAAGTCTTTTATTGGAGATATGCTCTTATTTACTTTGGTGGTCCAGATTGTTGTCATTGATGCTTGTCCACCAAAATTTGTATTAGAATTTTCAAAAATGGGATGCAGTGCAACCTGTTGACGTGAACTTTCCCACCACTGCACCCTCCAACCAGTTAGATATGGCCCTCATCAGGATTGTGTGGAGACATATATTGGCCTGATGGAATGTAATTTGGAGGTCATTAGTATACTAAAAAGAACAGTTAATTCAGCCATATTTGTGATTAGTCTGTTTGCCTACAAATCCAAGTCTGGTGGATTGAAATATAAAAAGACTTAATAAAAGCATCAATGTCAAATTCTATTGCAGACAGGATATTACTAGTGACAAAATGCAGCTAAACATTTCTTAGTCAGGGACTGGCCATTCATATGCATTTTTCTTATACTGTCATGCTTATATTGTCAGAAGTATTGTTGCCATTCAAAATTTACATCATATAGCATGAAAGACAAGGTTGCTTCAAAACATAGAGCTAAATTTCAATTATAGGAGACCTAATGATAATGAGCATAAGCAAGCTTTTATGAATCGTAACAAGAAGAGCAAGAAGAAAACTTTTTGATGCCCTTGCTCTTATGCCTCCAATGCAAAGTAACAAGAAAAATACTTCAGAAGTTTGAAATTTTGTGTCCATTAAAAAGATCACTCGCTCTTTAGCACTCATTGGAGGACAAGCTATACGAGGTTAACAAGTTTGGATATTTATACATATTACAGAGACACAAATGTAATATATATATACTCGACTTGGTCCAAAGTCTTCTGCACAATATGCTCCTGAGTCAGGTGAGACTATTGAAGAAAAAATCTTGGGACCTCACCTGCGCTCGTGTATAATCTAATATACAAGTTTGGCGTTGCTTCAGACTAGTCCTTAGTTACTGTCACCTTTGAGGTAACTGCATTCATCATCAATACCCATAATTTTTACATCCAATTTAGACTCCCCAAAAAAATAAAATTTAAGCATAGACTCCCAAAAGGAAGCAAAAATTGTAAGCATATACAAATTGTATATCTCCCAATCAGCTCTTGCGAGAAGAACAGGAAGAAAACACTTTAAAGGGTAGGTTGAACAACATTAACATGAAATCTCTCTTCATATAGGCTCTCTATGATTTTGTTCTGCTAACATCTTCCTCGGATCTTGAAAGGGAGGGAGAGGCAATCTATTAGGGCTCTCTCAATTATAAGCCAGTTATTGCTACTGCTAGTGCTAGTTCAGAGTCCAGATTATGGACCTCCCAAGCCACGATAAGAACATGAGTATATGTCTGAACCCTGTTCTTATAATCAAAACCAGTATTTCTACACAAACTCATTCTTTTGCTGGATTGGGTTGTTTGAATCAAATTAGCTACTCTCATGGACGCACTCAAATGCACCGTAAAATACATGTTAAAATCTGATGGATCTCCCACTGGCAGGGCCGTAAAATAATTTTCTGAGAGTAATGAGATTATAAAAATGTCAAGATGAGAAGGAAGAGAATTGTATATATACATACAAGCTCCAGTTTCTCTGGCCGTGAGGGCTTTTTGGGGGGATTGGTTGTTCCGATGGGGATTTTTCCATTGCACCACTGTTTATATGCGTAGTGGGAGAGACGGGCCTTTTGAACAGGATCCGCAGTGGAGAGAACCAGGGCTCCCCACTCGGCAAGGGAATAACATATATTCTCATTGTCCTTCTCGTAATTCTTCTTGTGTCATGCAGTGGAAAGTGGGAGTTCAGGTAAGAATGAAAAATAGCAACACTTGAAATTAATGATGACCATCCAAATCATCTTTTCTAACTTAATGATTTACAATATATTTCAGTACTTCTAGATAAAATAAAAATTTCAAACTGCCTGACAAACAAGACTCCAAAATACCAGTTCCTTTGTAGAACACCCTACACATTGACAGCCATCAGAAGCACAACCCACACTTTGGAAATCAAAGGAAGGGAAGAACACCCCACACTTTCACTACCAGCCAAAAGAACATCCCACCCTATCATAGCTAAAGGATACTCAAACCTACTTTTTTTGCAGTCGACCTGCCTTAAGCTTTCCCTACGCTTTCACAGTCAGCTAAGGGACACCCTACACTCTGGCAGTAAAATGTATGACACTACCCTATTGGTCTTCAAAGGAAAGAAATGACCCATTATACTATGTCTAATCTCTCAAAAAACCATTCTTCAAAGAAATCATAAATTTTAAATCACCACTTGGATTTTAACAAAACCGTGGCAACCACTTCCACATTAATTATTTAAGGGAGCAAATTTTCCCATACAAATACCAAAAAGGCACCTGCAATCATTCCATCCCCAAAACACATAGAAGAACCATACAAAAATTATATATACTAAAGCCACTCTAACTAGATAAAAATTGCATTATTGCAGCATACTGATATATCACTAAGAAAATTCTACCAAACAATATTAACCTACATTGAACAAAACTTGTTGATTTCAATTTTCAACAAATAAATTGTCTAGTAAATTATCTTTAAACTAACATTTTCTTTGAAAACAAGAGAACATCAACACAAGAGCCTTCAGGAAGGAAGAAGAGCTTCCCCCAAGGACAAGTATAAAAGAAATCATAGTCTTATCACTTTCACAGCCCACCTAAAACTCTAACAGAATTCAAGATACACAATAAACTACAACAAAGAAACGAGTGAAAATGATACATTCCACATTGCAAAAGAATGCCTTGAAGTAAAAAGCATATAGCCCCTCCCCGAAACAAAACAATTAAAAAATATATATCTAAGGACTGCCTTGAAGCAACAACAACCCCGAATTCATATTCCGAGCAACAATGACTGCCTCTAACCCCGTCGAGTCGTCGCCCGTTCTAGCCTCCGCTGAAATTGGGTATGAGGATGTGTTTGAAGTAACTCTCGATGTAGAAGAGGTTGTGTCCACACCAGCAATGGGAAAGGGAAAGGGAAAAGGAAAGGGGAAGGAAAAAAGGCAAGGAACATGGGGAGGAGAAGGGGAAGGGGAAAGCCACGAAGTGGGCCTCGATGAAGCCACGCACCTCCCCGAGGATTGTGCATTCCCCTCAGTAGGTGCCTCAAGCGCGCTCGTCGAATCCTTTTAAGCGCCCTATGACAGCCCAAGAAGAAGCTATGCTGGTGGCTCTGCTCTCATGGCTGCCAACATAAGTTAAGCCAAGGGAGCCAACAATGCGCACCCCAAAGAATGTCGACGTTGTCCGTGAATATCTTCAGATGTCGCTGGTCCCACAGGAGATCCCTTTCATCGGGGACATGTTTGGCAGTCTTCCATCCATTAAGTTTAATGACCATGACTTAAGCCAATGAAGACACCTACCGAATCTGGCCCCAAAATTGTACCTCGAACGAGTACTATATGACGGTGTACCGAAGGTGGAACCAATGCCATGGGCGCGCGAGCTGGAGGCCTCAGGGATTTTGAATTTGTTGCGCATCCCCCATTTTGGGAAATATGATATCACCATCTTGGTCGTGTGCCAGTGGCTTGCGCTAATCCATGATGGATGCTTATGGATCCAAGGCTGCATCTCAATTGACGTTGCGTTTATTCATAGGATCACCGCCCTGCCCATGAAGGGGCCCCATCCCATGAAGGGATTCGGAAATAAATATGAACAGAAGGTGGCAGATGAAGTTCAGGAAAAATACAAGGTCGACCGCAACAAGTGCGGATTCATAGTAGAGCCCATTGCTGACCCGAGAGTGTGCACGAGCACTCTACTACTCGCCTGTAAGATGTGTGAAAGTGTAGGGCATCAGAAAACCACCTATGTGATTCAGTTGGCAGGACAGTGTGAGAAGGGGGTCTACTAAAACTGGTGGCAGTACCTCTGTGAAGAATTTTTGGACAACGTGCATGAGGCGCAGGAACAGGGAAAGTCCTTCTGCTACTACTAGCTATTGTTGTTGATCGCCCTGATCGCGTGGGAGACACCTGATGATGCGGTGCTCCCTAAGCTCAAGCCCAATGTCGATGAAAGAGCACATTATGAGAACCTGTGGGACTCCAAGGATTCAAAGCGCATTGAGGAAAACAAAGTGTTCTGGGTTCTATTCAATCATGCGCTAGTAGCGGCAATACATTCCAAGCCGCGCTTGTCGCCTACGATGTACGAAAAGTACAAGTGCATCATTGAATTTCATGTCACCATGCACAATGTGAAAATCAGGGCAAGAAAATATCTTGTGTGGTACAATCTCCCGTATATGGCCACCAGGGAGAAGATCGAACAGAGCGTCGCAACATGGCTGCTTGCATCGAAACTTGGACTCAAATCTGTTGCCCCAGTCACAACGGGCACTTTTGGAAAAGATGTAGCGTAGCGAAGGATACGAAGGTGCACTCCACTAAGAAAACAAATACCAAGGAAACCCCCAAGGATGCCACCAAGGGAGCGGAGCAATAACCTCAGCATGATGCAGAGGTTGGAATTGGTGGGGAGAGCGCGGAGTCCCCACGCGGAACGAAGCGCACTGGCGAGCCTCCCAAAGGGCAGCGAAAGAAGCGCAAGGCCGAAAAAACCGACGAAGAAGTGAACATTACATTGACAAAAAAAGATATGGACAAGATCGCAGATGTCATTGCTAATGCCTCCGAGGATTGATGGACTACTCTGGAAGATCAGAAAAAGGTCGCACTAGAGGCTTTGTAGTCCAAGTTGTAGGTGCTCCATCTCAAAGAAGATACCCTTCAAGTGAGCATGACCCAGGTGAGGTCGATTCAAGTGAGCCTGCCACTGAAAATCGTCATCACATCCACTGAGAGTAGGATTTTCCCCTTCCTAGGTGCGACATTGATGATAGAACCACCAGCCCTATGCACCCAAGTCCAAGCATGCGCAAAATTTAGCCTCGACGTCACAAAAATAACGAGTGGGAAGCTACACACTCCACTTGTTCATCTTTTCCAAGCTCCAGAATAGAGAAGTTTGGGCACAGCATCAGCTAAGTGAGGTTGAGCAGACAATTGCTGCCAAATTTGTCGAATCCGCCCAAGCTCAAGCAACACAGATCGTGGCAGTTGCGCAGCAAGCAAAGTTAGAGCACATGATCGACAGGTTATGTGAAGACATGCCAGAAGTAATCCCTACCTCTGTTGCATCATAGGCCAAGGTTGAGGGCTTGGTGGTTGCATTGAAGGCATCCAAGACAGAAGTGCAAGCCATCAAAGCAAACCTGGAACAACAAATTTTTGCTCTACAAATCAAGCTGCAGCCTGAAACCCCCCCCTCGAGGTGCGCGCCCAGCAAGCCGCGCTAGTAAAGGAAGCAACAAGAAATATTTCAGCACATATCGCCAAGGGCTCCAAGCTGTTAGATACCACTATGGGACTTTGGTCCACGGTGCAACGTGATACCCTCCTCTGACAGTTCAACTAGGAGTTGCACCAGAAAGAGCAGGACTTTGAACAAATGGAAGCTACCATTTCAACCCTTGTAGCAGCTCAACGCCTAGCACGTCTTCGTACCAGCCACACTCTAAGAGACGAAATCGAGGAGCTCCGCCATAAGAAGCAGGTCCTCAGCAATCATCTGAAGCCATGGGCGGAGGAAGCGCTCAAGCTCTCGCAGGACTTAGACGTAGCAATCAAGCAGTTGAACCAAACTTTGGACAGTGTCACTGCAGCTACCAAAGAACCGACTTCCCAAAAGTTGGTCGAAATTGCGCAGAATGCAACAACACGTCATGCCAACATTTTTCGTTGCCATCGAGCAGCTCCAAGCCAAAATGAAGACTCCTCGTCGCTGTGACTCGGGACGAGTCACAAGATTGTGTTGGGGGCCTATTGGAGGAGGGTCCCCTGGTAGCAATTTTGGTGAAATTTTGTAATATTTTATAATAGTTTAAGTCTAGCCGACAGATTAACAATATTTTGTGATTTTTAATAGAAGGGTCTGAAATCTATTTCGCGAAAATACAGTGTGATGCTATGCTATATACTGTCAAAAGATTAAAATCTATAAAATCTATTTCACTAAAAAAACTCTTTGTTTGACCATCATTTAGTGTTTCTTTAACATCTTAGCTTAATCAAAAGATTAAAATCTATTTCACTAACAAAACCCTGAGTTTGACCATCATTTAATGTTTCTTTAACATCTTAGCTTATAGGGAGACTGGCACCTAGATAAATACTCCACATTTCATTGGTGAGAATCCATACCAATTGAAGCAAGCAAATCAACATATCCATCATACACACACACACTTCTCAATTAACCAATAAGGAGATCAAAATCACCAATATTCTCATACATCTCAATTAACCAATAAGGAGATCAAAACCACCAGTATTCTCATACCAATTGAAGCAAGCAAATCAACATATCCATCATACACACTTCTTAATTAACCAATACGGAGATTCAATCACCGGTTCACAATGTAACGTTATCCAATGTGGTTAAAGATGAATCCAATCTCTTTTAGAATTTCAAGAATGTGAAGTGATGATCCTTGGCTTCCTAAGACAACCATCAAAAGCAATCACAAATGTGCACAAAAACAACAAAAAAGCACACCACACTGTGAAGTAAAATGTGTTGCCTACAAAATCTCTAGATGTTCGGTGACCTAACCAATTACCACACATTGTCCAATATCCAAGAGAATAACAAATCATCGTAAGAAAACAAGCATTCCTTGCATAGCATAATTTGGAATTTTATATTAACTATATGGCATGATCATAATTTTAGATGGAAGACCACTAATTACACACTTCTTAATTAACCAATACAAAGATCCAAATCACCGGTTCACAATGTAACGTTATCCAATGTGGTCGAAGATGAATCCAATCTCTTTTAGAATTTCATGAATGTGAAGTGATCCTTGGCTTCCCAAGACAACCATCAAAAGCAATCACACATGTGCACAGAAACAATGGTATAGCACACCACACTGTGAAGTAAAATGTGTTGCCTACAAAATCTCTTGATGTCTGGTGACCTAACCAATTACCACACATTGTCCAATATCCAAGAGAATAACAAATCATCGTAAGAAAACAAGCATTCCTTGCATTGCATAATTTGGAATTTTATATTAACTATATGGCATGATCTTAAATTTAGATGGAAGACAACTAGTTAAGTATTCATATCCATAAATTCAGATATCCAATTGAAGTATAATGTTAAGCAACACAGAAAATGCCAAAAGAGACCCTCTCAACAAAATTTAAGTAGTCAATTCCCAAATTTTTCTCAAATCAAATAAATAGTATTCAGTCACAAATAAACGATCTGCAAGATACCACATGGATTGATCTCAATTGTCTTTATTTTTATCTAATTTTTCAAAATCAAATGCATAAGATGCAGGCTAACCATGTGCAACTTGCACTGACCTTGATAAAAAAATATTTGGATCGCATTTATGGTGCATTAGTTTGCACCCATTATTTGGGTGCAAAGACAAGTCTACCTGTAAAAAGGAAATAAAAAATGTCCATAAAAATCACATCAGATTCAGATCCTTCTATTAAAAATCACATCACATTCAAATATTTCTGTCAAATCCAAATATTTCTGTCAATAAAAGAAACACGAATCTTTCTTATTAATAATCAAAAAACATAACTCATGTTAATCCAATCAAAGAATAGCATCAATGAATGCAACACTTTTTACACTTTTTCTAAGGCACAATCTAACCAATAGATATTTTTGGTTTTTTGGCTGCAATTATATGATACAATTCTAGACAAGGATGATTTTACAAGTTTTTGAATGCATAAACATATTCAATGCCATGAAACAATGGGATCCTACAATAATCAGATAAGAAAAAGAGTCCAAAAAGAGCCTCAAAGTGAAGAGAAAACCATTCAATAAAACCATGAAACAAAAAACATAAAGAAAAAAACCATTCTATAAAACCATGAAATAGAAAAACATTAAAAAAAGCATACCGAACAAGACAAGAACAAAGAAGAGGTGGCAAGAGGGTGAGAGGTGCTCAATGGCCCCAAGAAAGTTGTTCTCAAGTATTAGGATGCATGACAAACAACCAAGCTGAAACTTATGCCCTCTACCAAGGGATTCTATCACTGTTTTGCGAGATTCCCTCCTTATTCAACATTTGGTGCATGGCTCCTCTTTGACGGACTAAATATTAGAATGTCTTATGAAAAGAATTAGGAAAGCTATAGAAGGGTTCTCTACAATAGCATATTTCCATGTTCTCTGTTATCTCAATAAAAATGTGGAATTGTATGCTAATGAAAAGTGTAAATTAAGATTGGGAGATATAAAAATCAATGGCTAAAGCAGGCTCTCTCCTATTCCTTAGAGCTAAATGGATTGGCATTGCACAATTATGAAGGATTGTGTTATCAATCAGTTATAGTATGACATATTTTGATAAGAGGGCTCAAGAAACTTTTTTCAAGATGTATTTGTTGCAATCCACACACGGATTTGCGTATAAATAAAAATAAGACAAGATAAAGAGCATCAAAATTTCCATTAGACAAGTGGACAAAAAGAAAAAGTCTATACATGAAACCTTTTTTAATATTCTGTAATCATGAAACAACCCAACAACACAAGATCAGAAAGCATCAAAATGGCCAAAATACATGTGACTGAAGAAAAAGTCACATGGTGAAAAGACAGCCATGCCTGGATTGAAGGATTAATCATTGAAGCTTCCATCGGCATCTAAGTGAAATGGTGCACCCACTTGTACTTGACACAATTTGCGTAACTATTCCAGAAATGAAATTATACAAAATACCATGGTCTGGAAATAAGCCTAACAATAATAACATCAAACATCATTGATCTTGATGTGATTAGAGATATCAATCATGCCCCGTCTAACTACAGTAAAAAAACTATGCTTTGATGACTACAACAAGAGATAATTACAATGAATTTGTATGATATGCTCTAGTCAGAGAAATTTTAAAACAATAACTCCAATGACACACTTCCGTGCTCCCACATCTGACATACATGTCAAAGGCAAAATCATGATTGTCAAAAAAGTGTTCTCGAATATAAAAAAGATACCACTAACTCCTACTGCAACTATCAATTACGGAAATAAGCAAAATTCAGAATTCCTTCGACTCAACAGACTGTGGGACGCATCCTTTTAAAGGATACATTTTCACTAACTACTTACTACTACAACTTTCTCAACAATTGTCTCAAAACAAAAACAAATCTTCAGCAAATAATTATAGCAATACTGAAGATTGAATCATGACATTCCAAATCATTTTTTCTCACTAGACAATATACACAAATATTAAATAATGTAATAAACTACTTGAAAAATGAAATTCCAAACAACCAATTCCTTGTAGGACACCTTACATCACCCTACACCATGACATTCAACCGAAGCACAACCTACATCTTGATAGTCAAAGGAAGAGAACCCTAGACTTTCATGGTAACTTAAGGGCACCACAGAATTAAAAACAAATCTTCAGGTAAGAATGAAAAATAGCAACACTTGAAATTAATGATGACCATCCAAATCATCTTTTCTAACTTGATGATTTACAATATTTTTCAGTACTTCTAGATAAAATAAAAATGACAAACTACCTGACAAACAAGACTGCAAAATACAAGTTCCTTTGTAGAACACCCTACACATTGACAGCCATCAGAAGCACAACCCACACTTTGGAAATCAAAGGAAGGGTATAACACCCCACACTTTCTCTGTCAGCCAAAAGAACATCCCACCCTATCGTAGTTAGCTAAAGGATACTCTACCCTATTTTTTTTGCAGTCAACCTGCCTTAAGCTTTCCCTATGCTTTCGTAGTCAGTTGAGGGACACCCTGCACTCCGACAGTAAAATGTATGACACTACCCTGTTGGTCTTCAAAGGAAAGAAATGACCCATTATACTATGTCTAATCTCTCAGAAAACCATTCTTCAAAGAAATCATAAATTTTAAATCACCACCTGGAGTTTAACAAAACCATGGCAACCACTTCCACATTAATTATTTCAGGAAGAAAATTTTCCTATGCAAATACCAAAAAGGCACCTGCAATCATTCCCATCCCCAAAACACATAGAATAATCATACAATAATTATATATACTAAAGCCACTCTAACTAGATAAAAATTGCATTATTGCAGCATACTGATATATCACTAAGAAAACTCTACCAAACAGTATTAACCTACATTGAACAAAACCTGTTGATTTCAATATTAAACAAATAAATTGTCTAGTAAATTACCTTTAGACTAACATTTTCTTTGAAAACAAGAGAAAATCAACACAAGAGCCTTCAGGAAGGACGAAGTGTTTCCCCCAAGGACAAGTATAAAAGAAATCATATTCTTATCACTTTCACAGCCCACCTGAAACTCTAACAGAATTCAAGATACACAATAAACTACAACAAAGAAACGAGTGAAAAGATACATTTCACATTGCCAAATAATGCCTTGAAGTAAAAAGCATATAGCCCCTCCCTGAAACGAAACAATTAAATAAATATATCTAAGGACTGCCTCGAAGCAAAAAAAGAGTATCCTGCCATCAAAAAAGAAAAAGAATGCCTCGAAGTACAAACCACAAATTTTTGAAAATAAATATTTCTTAGACAAACAGAGACAAAGGAAATCACTAAGATCCCCTAGGAAGTAAAAACAGTGCTTGGTAACTTGCTCGACAGAAAATAAATTCATATAGGAATAAAATCAAAATGTCGCATGTATCAAACACTGTATTAAACACACTGACACAAATCATTGGAAAAGAGGTACACTTCATATTAGTAAATAAATGTGAATGACAAAATAATGGATGTCCAAATCCAGCTGTCAGAGAAGCTAGCCCAAGCCATGATACATTCTGGATAAAAAAAGTATAACCAAAATGAACATTTAGACTGAACTCAACCATAAGTACTATAACATATTAAAAACAATAACTGGGATCAACAACACTTCAGTTGAAAAGAGGTATATTTTCGATATACATTTGCAATTAATTTTGCGTAAGACAAACCCAGGATGATCTAAACTAAGCTATGTTCAAAAACAATTCACATGATGGAGGTTTTCACAAACTATAATCAGTACATTTCATGTATATTTCCCATTTTAGTACTGCATGAATAATGAAGATGTTAAACCACATTAAAATTCATGCTTCCCTAACCTTCAAAATGATCAGATCGTTATCCCCTCCAAGTTGTATTTTATTTTGAGCCTTAGACCCAAAATTGAGCACAGTCCCGGTGGAGGCACCTGACTCCAATACATCCACAGGTCAGACTTGAATCCTCGAACCCGCGACCTTGAGCGGCCGCACACAGTATGCAGGCAGTGCAGCACATGGGATCATTACCTAGTCGACGACTGATCTTATACTGTCATGCTTAAGCCTAATACTATAACAAGCACTTTAGGGTTTGTTCTGTGTACTACCTAGGCTCCTTTCTGCATGAATGTGTACCAATTGTTCTGGTTTTGCTTTGAACCTCACAATTCGTTTCTCAGGCTCATCCCCACAACATTATCAGTTCCATTAAACATTGAAGCTACTGAAATTAGGCGTTTAATCGAGGTATCTGGATCAAAATCCCTATCTCCAAAGAACCCATTGACATCTATATTGCTGCAGCACTAGCATGACTTGCTGATATGATTATCAAGGATATCCATAACCCCACTGGTGCCTAAGCTCGAAACTACTATTTTATATACTTCAATGACAGGAAAATCAAGAAGATCCAGGTTATTTGTAGCAACCCCTACCTCGGCATCCGAGAGGTTCAGTTTTCTCGAGAATTTCCTAATTGTCATGGCACCAAGGGAATAATCTATGAACATGAAGAGGGACCAAGTCAAGTGAACATAGTTGAAACCCATTGCTCAGATATTTGGGGTTTGCGCAAGCCCTCTGCCACCATTATGTCGACATGTGCAGCCCAACCAACACAGGCAAGCTTTACCCTGCCATACTGGATATTGGGGGAAAGCTTTACCTGTAGCCATACTGGATGTTGGGGGCGAATGCCATTCGAAAACCCTCCAATCTAATAAATCGGGGGCGAATACAACCCAAACTCGTCCAAATTAGTAAATGCGGAGGCGAATCTAGATTTTCAAGTTTTATGCGCCCTTATTTTTTTGGGCTAAATCATAATAATTAATTATTTTTAAATAATTTTGGGGCTAATTATATAAAACTATACAAAAGAGGTTTTATATAAAAAATTCGCCCCTCTAAAATCTAAAATCCCTTAAATTTCGCCCTTGGGCTAAAATTCGCCCCTAAAATTTTCCCTGGACTCGTTTCCATGCTTAGTAGAAGGAAGGCCTGACATGTAATCCATGGAGATGGATTCCCAAGGTTGACTAGGGGTAGGTAGCGGAGTATAGAGCCCTTGCTTCTTGATGGTCGGTTTGGAAATGGCGTGAGCAGTGGAGTATCTGATCTACTTCCTGATATCCTGTTGAATGTTCGGCCAATAGAAATACTTCTACAGTACTACCACTATTTTCTCGACCCCAAAATGCCCAGCGACTCGACAGTAGTGTGCTTCCCATATCATCTTGGCACACTCGCTTGAAGGAACAAAAAGGTGTCCCAAGTGACATAATAGTGCATATTGGAGGTGAAAATTTGGAACTTGCATACCCCCCAAGAGTGCCTTGTATGTGTAGTTGAATTCTGGATCGCTCTTGTAGAGAAGCGGCCAATCAAAAGTCTCATGCCCACAAGAGTTGAGAACGGTGGTTCTGGCCATGATCGGTGGTCAGCTGAGGCAGTCTGCAACATTATTGGTGCTACCCTTCTTGTACTTGATGTTCAAATGAAATTTTTGCAAATATGTGGACCACTTCTGATGGTGATTGTTCTGCAACTTCCCTTGTGTCTGTATGAACTACAGGGGTCGGTGGTTTGTGTAGATGATTGTCTCCTTCCCCAAAATGTAATGCTTCCATTGTCGACAAGCCTGCACAATGGAATAAATTTCTTTGTCATAAGTGGGATACTTTCAAACTGTGTCAGACAATGTCTCACTGTGATATGCCACTAGATGCCCCTGTTGAGTAAGAACTGACCCAATAGCATAGTTAGAGGCATCTGTCTCAATCTCAAATGGTTGTTGCAAGTTTGGTAATGTGAGCACTGGAGCAGAACAGAGGCGATGTTTCAATTCTACGAACGCCTTCTATTGAGATTACGACCAACAGAATTTTTCTTTCACTCCTCCGTTGGTGACTTGACTCAAGGGCCAAGTGATATGAGAGAATCCCAACATGAACCTGCGGTAGAAATTAGGAAGACCCAGAAAGCTACGAAGCTTTGTTAGGGTGGTTGGGGCTGGCCAATCCCTAATGACTTGGATCTTGGCTGGATCCACATGCACCGCCCTGTCATCAATAATTTATCCCAGATATTGAACCTTGGTCATGCCAAAAGTGCACTTCTCCAAATTGGCACAAAACTTGTGTTTCCGCAGTGTTTGGAGGACTTCTCAGATGTGGTGGAAGTGCTCTTCCCAAGTCTGGCTGAAGATCAGAATGTCATCCAAGTATACCACGACAAATGAGTTGGTGAATGGACACAAGATGTCATCCATCAACCTCATGAAGGTTGTGGGAGAATTTGTCAATCCGAAAGGCATGACGAGCCATTCGAAAGGCCCCCCTTGGCTTTGAAGGCAGTCTTCCATGCATCAGAGGGTTCGATTGGTACCTAGTGATACCCAGACTTCAAGTCGATCTTGCTGAAATATTTTTCCCCTTTGAGTTGGTCCAAAATGTCATCAATCCATGGGATAGGGTACCTATTCCGGACAGTGATATTGTTCAGCGCTCGATAATCAATACAGAGTCTCCAAGTCCCATCCTTCTTCTGTACCAACACGATCGGGCTCCCACAAGGCGATGAACTTGGTCGGATGTGACCTTTCTGCAGCAGCTCCTGAATCTGCCTCTTGATTTCATCATTCTCCAGCAGAGAGCGCCTATAGATCGGTCCATTGGGTAGTGATGCACCTGGGGTCAGGTCAATGGAGTGCTTGACCTGATAGTGTAGAGGCACCCCTGTGGGTGAGGTGAAGATGTCCCTGTACTCCTCCACAACCTTGTCCATTTGTTGTTTTCGTGCAGAGGAGCCATGTCTGGAGGTCATGGCCACAGTATTCTTCTTTCCCTGGGGGAATATCATCAGGAAAACAAATTTCCTGGTTTCGGAAATGATCTTACTACATTGTTTTGCAGTAACCAAAGAGATAGTGGGAGGCAGTGGTACCTCTGGTATCTTGTACAATTTATTTCCCAAAGTAACAATAACAGCGCGAGGTCGGGACTCATACACAGCATGTTACTTCCACAAGTATGATTGGCCTAATAATACATCAGAAACATCAATAGGATCATTATCACACAATACCTCATCCGTGAAGGGCTTGATGCTATAGGGAAGGTGGCACTAATAGCTGACGTGGAGATCCCGTCCTTGGTGAAGCCACCCGATGGTGTATGGTTGTGGGTGTGCTGTGGTTGGCAAGCCCAACCGCTTCATGACATCTGCTGAAATGAGGTTTTTTGGCTCCCATTGTCAACAATGAACCATAGCGGGGAACCCCTTACCCACATCTAGGAGTGGAAGAGACGCTCTGCCTCCTCTGGATCTTTTGGTTCCTCCTTCTGGATCTTCATAGTGGAAACAGTGGCATTGGGCTCCGCATCAATAATTTGCTTCCCTTTTTCATTCACCTTGTTAGGTTCTGATTCAGAGTTAGAGCATGCATCTGATTCAGAATCCCTCATCTTGGCCACCAACGACTGCTTGGCCCAACACTCACTTGTGTTGTGAGTGGAGCTCTTACGGAACTCACACCACTTTCTCGTGTCCTTCTTTGGCTTCATGGTGTTGTTCTTTGCTTGTGTTTTTGGTAGGTTTTCTTGGGCCTACATGCCTTGGCTTTGTCCTTTGTTCTGTGGTTTGGGGGCACCTTTCCCTTTATTTTGATTCGCAGATCCAAAGTCTTGCTTCTTCTGTTTGAATTTCAGCTCAATCTTGGCAGCATACCGGTATGTCGTACCAAGCGAGGAGATGTCGAGGAACTCCATTTCCTCCTGAATGTATCTATGCAGAAAACCGTGATACTTTATCACCAAATGTTTCTCTAAATATTTGATACCCAAATTTTTGCACAGGGTATGGAATAGATTCATTAGCTCATGCACATCTTGATCCCTTTGTTGCCACAATGTGGTCCATTGTATGTACTTGTCCTCATAGCTCCCCACGGGATAGTATTGTTCCTTAATGGCATCTCGGAAATAATTCCAAGTGGGTATGACTAAGAACAGAGAGGGTTCTGTCTCATCCTTTTTCTCACAGTAGGTTTCCCACCAGTTCTTAACATGGGGAGCAGCTTTGAGGAGTGCAAAAATAATCCTATCACGGTCGGAAAAGTCATGAACCGAGAAATATCCTTCTAATAGATTCAACCATCTATCTACGGCATCTGCATCTATTTGACCCTCAAATATGGGAATGTCAAAGTTTACTTGTACCTTAAAGGGAGTCGCGCCTCCAGAGTGGTTGCTGGATGCAGATGCGCTGTCGATGGGAAGTCGTTGAAGGATCTAGGAAAAGTTATCCATCATCGCGTTCCTTTGTTTTTCAAGGGCCTCCTCGAGAAATATTTTGATAGAATCTCCTACTCCCTCATCTTTCTTTTTGTCCCCCATGGGCGTCTGTCAGGGTTTGCGAGGCTGATCTTGCAAAGGTTCCACCAGATCGAGCCCTAAATCCTTATACCCCGACCTTGTTGGGGACATGCAAAGAAGGATCGAGAAAAATCAGACCGCTCTGATACCACTGATCTGGATTTATGTAGGAACGCAACAGAATACGGAAATAACCATAAACATATAAATACAGCAGAAATAAGGCTTCATTTCATTAATATCAAATCACAAAAATATGCTTACAAACATGATGAAAATAAAATAGCTAGGGTGCTAGTAGCGAATCTCTGAGAAGATATGTGGCGGCTATAGACCTCTGAACTATGTTACAATGAGGCTCGAGGGCCTATTTCTTATGGAGAAACAATGCAGAACTCTAAACATCCAAAAACCTAACCCTAGGAGATGAAGCGCCAAAATTATGGGCCCCGTTTGGGTAAATTGGTGTTTCAACTTCCCGGGGACGTAACTTCGGCATACTATCTCTGTTTGGGGCTTCAAAATGGCTCTGGAAGTTTAGGACTTGAAAAACTACTAAAAATAGTAAGTTGTGAAAAAAACTGAAAGAGACAATGGTGGGGCCCCAAGTGGAATAGGCGAGTGGCCACCAATATCAACCTGGATCAGCAGCGAAATGTAATGACGAAAATGTTGAATTTCTTGAACCACATCCAATGCTAACTTCTCGACATGAGAATAACGCGTTTCGGTATTAATAAGGTTACGAGAGAGGTAGTATATAACATGCGCGTCACCGTCATCATCGTCTTGCACCAAAACCATGGCAATTGTGCTGAAAGCGGTGGCTAAATAGAGGGAAAAATTGTGATGATAGTTTGGAGGACGCAACAGAGGAGCATTGACAAGCAACATCTTGAGAGAATCGAAATAATTCTGGGCGATCTCATCCCAAAGGAATGGGACACCCTGCTTTAGTAATTACATGAATCCTTTAGCCACTTCGGCATAGTTAGGTATAAAACGACGTAAAAAATTATCCTTTCCCTGCAGACTTTGCAGCTGATGTAATGAGGATAAAGAGGGGATATTGATGATAGCCTCAACTTTGAGTGGATCGATGCAAATCCTGTCTTTGGAAATGATAAACCCTAAGAGTCTACCAGAATCGACGCAGAAGACACACTTATGCTGATTTAACCGGATGTTATAGTGTCGACAATGAAGAAATATCTGACGAAGATGGTCAGGGTGGTCCTAACGTTTGGCTGAATGAGCTAGAAGGTCATACAAATAAGGCTGAACGATGTGCTTAATATCATGAAAAGCATATGACATTGCTCGCTAAAATGTGGCCCCAAAATTTTTTAAACCAAAAGGGAGCTTTTTATATGTGAAAGTACCCCAAGGACAGATGAAGGCAGTCTTGTGTTGATCAGTTGAGAGAATGTTAATCTGGTTATAGCCAGAAAATTCATCCATGAGGGAAAATATCTCACTCCCAGCACATTCATCAATGATTTGATCAATAAAGGGAGTAGGATAATTATCCTTAGGATAGGCCCTGTTTATGTCATGATAATCAACACAGACCCAAATGGTACCTTGTTTCTTATCTATAGGGACAATGTTGGACACCCATTCTGTCAAGGCAATCGGATAGATAAAACCAGCATTGAGAAGTTTTTCAACTTCAACCTTAATGGTGGTAGATTTTCTAGGGTGCACACAACGAAGGCGTTGCCAAACATGCTTCAAACCAGGGTAGGTAGGAATCTCATGCACCACTATACTAGGATCGATGTTGGGCATCTCTTCGTAGGACGATGCACAGACGTCGCGGAATTCACAGAAAAGGCTAGTATAAGCTCAACTTCATCTGAGTAACAGGTAACCCCGATATGGATGTTCTCAATGATTCTAGGTTTCATGTAAATGTCGATAGGCATCATTTGTGTGATGTTACTCAAGTTACCCTCCATAAAAAATTCATGTGTCAGAATAGGCGTTTGAAGCGGGGGAGAAGGAACCTGAGATGCAAACCTCTCAAGACATGTAGACATGGCCCTGAGACCAGGAATGAACGAGGAACGATGATGACTATCATCCCACGGAAGATCCTCGAGAGACATAGTTTCCATGATGACTTAAGGATGGAAATATCTCTTTCAAGGGATCGAGCGAATCCAAATCGCTGAGCCAAGGGGATTGAGAATAAGTGTCAAGAGACATGCTCAAAGGATCATGATTAGAAGGCAGAGGCTCCGAAGCCAAAATAAGTTCACAATAGTCAATCTCGATCAGAATTAACGACATCGAATCTCCAAACGAATCGATCTGCTCAGGTGAAGGGATGATCCATGGGTCATCAGATTGAGAGATCATATTAATCTGAATAATATTGGGTGGAGGAAGAGGAAAAATACCCATGAGGGCAGGATCTTTGAAGAGACTCGGCCCTACGCTCTCGTAGGGAGTAGGAATTTGATCCACATACGGAACGTTGTTCTCAGAAGAAGAAGTGAATAATCACAACTGATCAACAGTAACAATATTTCTTTCGTGCGAGAAATTCAAAACACAAAAGAGAGTGGACGGAAAACACAACATGGCATGAGTCCAACTGCAACCGAGGAGAAGATTGTAATTGAGCTTAGCGTCAAATAATTCAACCTCGACATTGACTATCTTCCCTTCTAATGTAATCAGTAAACTAGCGAGAACACCAAGAGGTTTAGATTCCCTTCCATCAAATGCTTCAAGGGAATTTGGTGATGAATTCAGATTCGGAGAGCCAATGGCTTTCCAACAAGTAGATGACATGATGCACGTAGATGCACCCTCGTCCACAACTGCCTGATGGATATTCAGACCATTAATACCAACTTGTATAATAAGCGTAATTTGGTGCGGGAGTCGTGGGACGAAATTCTCCAAGTCGAAAGTGAGAAGGCTAGAATTAGCAGGATCAACCCCACTAATCGTAGATAACAAAGCCTTCTATTGAGACGGACACCTCTGAAGTACTTCTAATGCAGACATTGCAGACGGCGCCTGAGCCAAGTCCTCAACAATACTGTAATTTTGAGCAACACGGGCGTTGGGATTGTAAGAAGACTTACGGAGTATACCTTTGGAAGGTGGCCATACAACAGGCTCAGTACTGGCCTTTCAATCTGAAGAGGGCCAGAAGTAGGTAGAGGAGGAGGACCAACAATGATCTCTTTCCCTGCTGCCTATCATGATTCAGTATAATATTTCGACCAAGTAGTGATAGAAACGGATGCAGAACCGTTCATCATGAAAACTTGAGAGCCAAATGGGGCAGAGGGCTGAGGCTACTCTACCATCTGGGTTTGTTGTGATGGAAAAGGTTCTTCGAGAACAACCATATTTTCCTGGGTGACTTTGAGCAGTCTACTTACTTCAGCCCATCGAGGACAGTCCTTGGTGTAGTGCTCGTTGTCACAAATCAAACAAGGTTACTTCAGCTTACGATGTGAACCATCATCAGCATGAGGTTTATACGAATCTGGTTTTAGGGTGTCGGCTTTGGCCTTACCTTTACGATTATTTTTCCCTTTGGAAGTCTTATCCACCAAATTTACCTGAATGGCATTGACTTCCGCAGTCGTACTAGAATTCGGGGTAGGATGAGAAGCAGTATCAGTGGAAGGATTAGAATTTTTCCCAGGATTTGAAGATGAAGAATTCCGAGAAGTATGAGACACATAACCTATGACACCGTCGACAGATGGCATCGCCGGTGCTTTGGAAGTTCCAGGTCGAGGAGCATTAGGCAAGATATCATACAACGTGCCAGACTGAGAGTACACAAGATCAAGGTATTGGGCACAAGCAATGGCTTGTTCCTCGGTCACACATGCCCCCATAGCTATGTGTTTAGCGATTTGATTGACAAATGAGGTGGTGAACCAATTGGTTAGAAGCTTATCAAGAATATAAAACTTTATCAAGCGACGATGGCACCTCCATTCATGAATGTGATCTGAGATATGAGTAGCTCAGTCCTATTTCAAGGATGTGAGGAGGTGCATCCCGGTATCATAGCGAACCGGTAACTGAAAATGTGTAAGAAATTCCATGGCTAAAGAGTTGAAATCTTGAAAGATACCACGAGATAATTCAATGTACCACTTCGCAGCGGTACCAGTAAGAGTCCTCTGGAAAAGATGAAGTCGGATAGAATCGTCAACCCAAGAGTTATAGGAACACCATAAGTGGCAGGTCATAACATGCGCTTGGGGGTCTTCTCCATACTTGCCCTCAAACTTAGGACAATCGCTAGGAATCTTGGTTGGAACTGGAGGCCAATACGGGTTATGAAGAATTGGGTCATTCCTTAACTTTGACACATCTGGCAGTTCCAACGTAGAAATAAATGGTAATTTAGGATTAAAAGGCATCAGCGGTCGTTGATAAGGACCAATGTTAACATTCCACCCAGGCTGGGAGAAATTTTTCCCATACTGGGGTTGAGGACCAGGATACTGATTTTGAGCATACCATTGAGGTCCTTGCTGAGAAACGTATGGATTCTGTTGCGGAATGTAAGCATTGCCTTGAGGTGGATTATACACCATCTGGGATTGATTTTGAGGGTAATAAGTGAAACCTTGGGGTGCACTATATACCGCCTGATATTGACCTTGAGGAGGGTAAGTAGTGCCTTGAGGTTGAATAGGTGGACCTGCTGAGCTGGTTGAATGGGTTGCTGAGCTGGTTGAACAGGTTGAACCGGCTGTTGGCCTGGTTGAATAGGTTGAACCAGCTGCTGAGTGGGTTGAATCGGCTGCTGAGGCTGGGAAGACTGTCCCTGTGGAGCAGGTTGGCCTGAATACTGAGGGCCACCAGGTTGCCCTTGTGGAAGAGGTTGGCCCGATGGTTGCGATGGACCAAGTTGTCCCTGATAACTAGGTTGACCTAGAGTAGGACTGTAGGGTTGTCCTTGTTGCACAAATCTCTAGCCTTGCTGAATGTAAGGTTATTGTTGTTGTGAAAAAGGTTTTCCCTATGGTGGATACAATTTCCCCCCAGGAACGTAAGAGGCTCCTGATTAATATTGATATTGAGGCTGACTGGAAGGACCGTAGGGCTGTTGGCCCGAAGGTTGACCCTGTAAGGGTTGTCCTTACAGACCATAAGGTTGTCCCTGCTGGATCAAAGGTTATCCTTGTGGGGGTTGTCCTTGTAGACCAGAGGGTTGTCCTTGTATCAATGGCCCCTGATGAGGAACAGTATGATAAGGATCCTTTGGAGGCAGATACACAGCTTGATTTGGATCGATAGGAGGCAAATATACAAGATTACTGTAGACATCATAGTGATGTGGATGATTGACAGGAGCCTGGAGCTGCTGAGAACCCTGAGAGTTCTACTGTTGAACAGCCAACAGATACTCTTCAAAAGTAAGGCCGCTAGGAATCATAGGGGCAGTTGAAGTCGTAGCCACACTAGAAGCAGGCATAGCCTCCGCAACGCGGGGTTGTGATTTTCCTAGGACGGGATTAACAGGCCACGTAGGATTAAGAAAGATAGATCTGCAAGTGTGAAAGGACCCTGATGATTGATGCGTAACAATTGGTGCAGACGAAGCCACACAAACAATAGGTTGGACTGGTACAGATGTAACAACCACCAATGAACTAGGTGTCGAAGGCGACATTCCTAATGAAGGAAGGATCAAAATCCTTGGAGGAGTCGAAGTACTGGAATGTGCTATGGACGCAACACCAGAAATAATCTGACTCAAAGTCCGATAACCGGGTGGAAGTGACACCGATGGAGGGGAAGATTGATTAGAGACACATGGGAGATCTTCAGGGAAAAGCTGATATTCTCCTGTGGAAACAGGCATTTCCTCACTACTGACAGGACTCGAATAATCCATATCTGACGAAGTTGTAAGATCTTTGAAAAGACGACGAAGACTAGGAGGTATAGCAGCAGCTATGAACGGCGATCCCAAAGTAAGAGGAGGGAATTATTCCTCACTCCCAAAACTAGACCAAGCATCCTAAGGAGGCCAATTGAACTCAACTGAATCTTCAGGAGGAGATCGAGTAGCGAGAGGTTGAACACTTCAGAGAATAGGCTGCGCAAGCTCGACAGACCTAGTGGAATGAGGGGTTTCAAAAGAAACATCACGAAAAGGACTACTACTAGGACGTAGTGAAGAAGATGACGAAATTGGTGGTTCCACCACTATGACAGTATTTCAACACAAGAAGGAAAAATGAGATAGCCAATTCAAGGCTTCAAGACCAAAATCTAAGGAACGACGAAAACAATCCAAGTAAAAGCTTTTAACGGGCATGTGATCGTGGGTAATTAATTTTACGACACTGGAACACAACTTTGATGTTGCATGTTTTAAGAGTCGAGAAACAGGCAAAAGATGACTCTAGTCACTTTCAATTTTAAACGAGCGTGAAAGGACAAGTGCTCGATGATCTCTTCTCTTTTTAACGAGTCACGAAAAGATCAAAATGACCACTCAGGTAATCTAAGCAAGAGGGTGTACCACGTTTCCGTGAACTTCCATATACACCTTGGTGATCAAATGAAAGAGAAATGACCAAGGACTTTACGTACGTGCAGGTAATCTCCCCGAATGTTGTGTTCGGTGTATCACAGTTACAGGGCAATAGACTGGGCTTCTTATGGATAAAGGATTTGAACCTATAAGGGTCTCCCTTTATATACGCGATGGTACGGGGAGCACAAGTCCGTACTAGTGCTATCTAAAGCCAGACAGCGAACGACAACTACTAGGTTTAATGACGTCGGAACACGTCTCTAGCCTAGACCGCTAAAAATGTTTGCGTTAGGTTCCAATGCTTCCTTAGGTTAATTGAATAAACTTTACAATTGATCTTGAATTAATGTTTTAGTTTCAAGGCCCTATAGAATTTGATCTCAAATTTCCTAAATGCAATCTACATGCAATAGAACACCATTTTCCATTCAATGAATGCTAACTAAGAGAAGGATAGAGATCTTTCAGAAAGTAGCAAACAATAAAAACACATGAAGAAATCTAAACGAAAACAAAAAAACTCTTTCCTAGCTAATCGAGCACTAGTTATGCAAAAGAACTTTTCATTTTGATGCAAACGAAAGGATGATTTTTTTTTTTTTTTGAATGAATAAAGAACACAATGCACTAATTACATCAAAAATAAAATCAGACACTAGTTTAGAGCACAATGAACATAAAGAGCTCAAAACGCATAATCCGAAAGAAATACAGACATAAAAAAGTACTCAAACCAATGACACACTCCTTCAAACCAAATGAACGCTCTCAAAGTGACCCAAACGAGCAATGTGATCTATGCTTGAAAAACAAAGAGATGGAGATTCAAACAAACACTAAAGCACTCGTTCAACAAATCAAAACTCAAAAGATCAAGAAATACTAAAGCAACCGATCATGGAATCGAATTGACAAAAATAAAAAAGTCTCGAACTTCAATCAGAAGGCTCAGTGAGTGAAAGAGACCTAGAAACCCTAGGGTTGTGGACTGCATTGATGGGAAAATAGATAAAAAAGTAAGAAGAGCAAGCCTAAAGCAGCCAAAACAACTCAAAAAGACCAAATGCAAATCAGAAAACAAGCCAGAGTCAAGCACAACTGACCAAAAACCCAGAAGAAGGGTCAAACCAAATCCTACAGGATTCAGCGCGAATGTGAGTCGGTAATCGGCGCCAAACAGGGGTTGGCGCTACTGCAACAAAAGCAACCTCCGCCAATGGGCGTGACTGTTCAAACAAAAAATGCGCCAAGTCGGATAACCATAGGAGGAGGGAAGAACCAAGGATCAGAGGTCAATCTTGACACTTTGGAGCTGAACAAAAAGATCCCAGACAATCAAACAAGCCAAAAAAGACAAGCAAGCAAGCAAACGACCGAAGTCGACGTGACCAAGCAAACTCTTAAAAGGAAACGAAACGACAAACTCACACTGATCCCCAGTGGAGTCGCCAATTTTTTGGTAAGGTGAATCCTCTCTGCAGACATAGATGATCCCTCTAGCCCTAGAGTGGGTCTAGCAACAAAGGGACAAGCTAAAGTGTACATTCCTAATTAATGAATGACAAAGGACATGGTAGATTGGCCTACCTGGAGTCCAACACTGTCGTTGCTGTAGTGGTGGTGGCCTCTTGATCTCTGCTTCGACAGGTCACAATCCTTCCGCAACAGTGCTCAGATACTTGCACGAAGATCATCAAACAAGAGCAACATACAAAACAATGATTTCATTCATAATCAACTAACCAGTCAAGGAGGGTTAAGCATATTGCATCAAATAAAACACATGAATGCAAGATGGGAACCAGACAATAGTCATGTTTATATATAAATAGAAGGAAGAGTTACAACCGGAGCCTTGATGTCACAACCTCCTCCAACAGGGTTCAGTCGAAGCGCATCTCGAAGGATCATCAAGGAATTCGGACAAGGTGAGGACACAAGCCTAAGCTCTCTCGACAAAGATCTCTTTCCGTTCTATATTTCTAGCAAAATATTCAAGAATTATCTTTAGCGTTTCAGCTATAATATGTTCAGCTAGCTCATCAATGGAAGATGGATTTATTTATAGAGGGAGAGGAGGAGGTTGGGATCCCTACAATGGTGGAAGGGAGGCTTTATGGTTTCCCCAAAAGGTGGAAACAAGAAGCCAAAGGAGGGAGGCCGTGGTTATTCAGTCGAACCACTCCAGATGACTCATCCACGAAGTTGTTAGGATAGAAACTTCGCCTCTGTTTTTTAAAAAAATTCCATAAACAAGTTAGTGTGGGTAGAGCACTGGGACAGAGCACCAATGGGCACGGGGCCCAGTGTTAATCTTCCTCATTAGCGCGAGGGCATAACGGTCTACTAGCGCCACGGAAAAAACATGTGTTTATGATGGTCTGCTCAAGAAATTGTCAACAGAAGGAATGATGTCCTCATGGAAAGGGTTGCAATGATGGTCTTTGCAAGGCATGACACTTTTTTTTGGTCACATAAATGATCCTCCAATGTGCGGGACGGGGATTGCAGGGATAGTGACAAAATGTTGTGTAACAATGTGGAAAATTGATTTTTCTTAATCTAATCAAGGCAAAATCAAATTGAAAATTTCTTGCGCATTTTTCAACAAGATGCAACTCATAATCTAATTTATAATAGGAATCTCAAAACCCTGGTGGATCATGAGCATGCGAAAATATAACTAGCCTACACTATCAAATGCCTTTAATATATCGATCTTAAAAACCATGCCTCTTAGAATTTTTAGCTTTAGGTTCTGAAGGCCTTCTTACACCATTCTGAATACTTCATAAATCTTTAAAAAATCAAGTTATATTAAAGAAATTATTTATTTAAAATTGGTATCTTCAAATATATTTTGAAATAATATAAATTTCACTTTTATACATGAAATTAAATATTACTTGTAATTCAATTTAATTTTACATAAAAATAAGAATAAATAATTATTATTACAGAATAAGTAAAAATTATATATATATATTTTGATGATGATGATGGTCAATGTCTACTGAGACCAAAATTTGGTCTATTGGACCTAAATAAATGAATTATTTAGTTTGTTTTAAAATTGTACTCCTATGCTCAAAGAGTTTGGAGAGAAGTGTTCCAAGCTCACTATAATTTTGACATGTTAAAAGGCTAGGAAGGTCGGTATGGCAACAAAGATTATGCAATTAAGATCTAATGTGGGTGTCCACAGGGCACTCTAAGAGGAACTGATTTTCATCCTCAATGTTCATATTCTCATCAGGGAAAATTTTAGGGGCTAATATTTGCAGGTGGGCTAATTTTCTATGTTTTTTCTAAAAACAAGATTCGCTAATTTCCATTTTTTCTAAAACTAATTCGACCAAATTTTATATCATAAAATTATTTTACCTTAAAAATCACCAAAGTTTTATAGAGACTATACAAAATAATTAAAAATTTGAATATTTTTATAAACATATCGCTAAACATTTTATAGTTTGCATGTTAGGGACTAGTAAGATTCGTCAAGGTTTCTAAACTTTAAGATAAATTTTCATCCTTAAAATTTTTATCGATTCTCATAAAGATGACAGATCCTTTCCACCCATAATATTTTAGGAACTGCCCAACAACTAGTTTCACTATAAAACTCATATAGTTTTCTTTTCAAGACAACAACTTATATAAATTACCATGCATCCACTAAAATATTTTAGAAATAAATATTAAATGTAAGATTTGATGTTGAAAAAATATATCCCATTGTTAGATTTATTTTCAATTTCAATCATCCACCCACTTCATCATCAATTATTAAAATATTAACAACTAAATTTATAAAACCACACCCTGCAGCTCAACCTTTACCAACTATAAAGTAGTAAAGTTGTTAACTACTTCGACTATACTTAGCCCAATTACTTACCAACATATATTCGAGAACATCTCAACGGTTTTTTTTTGTTGTTTGTTGTCATCATGACTCAATTTTAGTTGTAGGTTTAGAATTGGTGTTGTATAATTGTATAATTAATAGATATTTTAGATATTTTGGTTTCTTTTATATTACTAAATGGATGAAGTGAACTATCGAAACCATTAAATGGTTCAACTGATAGATCTTTTAAATATTTATCATTGAATGGTTCAACGGATAGATCTTTTAAATATTAAATATTTCAGCTGATGATTATAGTGTAATGCAAATATTTTATTAAATATTGAAAATTATAATTTTTATTTATTGTTAGCTGATCCATGGGGAAGTTTGAAGTTTGAATCTGAAATGTCAAGGAACATAGCGTTTCATTCGCCAATTAAACTACTCAAAGTCTTATTTGCATTATTTTTAAACGGAGTAATTTATATACATTTGATTTTTTATTATAATCTTATTTTTAATAATGTGTTTTAAATAATATATATAATTAACACTCTCCTTATATGAATATCTTTTATCACGATCTGACCTAAAAGTTTGTTTATACACAAAGTTAAGTTTTATATACTATGTGTACACTTTGACGTTGTCTATTGACACCACAACAATGTTTGAAGACTAATTTTTGGTTGGAATTTGGTGATTTTTATTTTAAATAAATTAAGTGTGTTTGAATTGTTTATTTTATAGTGGAAATGAATTCAATAGTATTAAGAATTTTTGGAATACTCAAAATCTTAAAGTTTGACAGTTATAACTCAGATTTTTTAAAAAAATTATTATATATTTTTTAAAATTCTACAGAAATTTCCATTATTTTCTTGCTAAATTATGACTTTGTATAGTTCCACCATTTCACCTCACAACACCACACCACAACACATTGAAAAAACCTAACCAAAAGTACATAACTTCACTTGAGAATCTTAACCTCACCTATATAAATAATCCAAAAAACCATCTATATTTTTTTCATATAAATAATTTTTTTATGATAATGTTGAGACATCCAAAATATGCAAATTTCACATTTCAAATTTACAATTCCAATATATTTAAAGTTAACTAACGAATATAACGACACAAAAACATATAAATCTTAAAAATATCTGACGTACACGCAAACGTACACGCAATTGATGTGGACAACGTGGCCAGCACGGGTAAACGGATACATATCATCGCACGTCATTATATCTTTTAAGCAACTATGTGTTCTAATAAACGAGTTTTTTAATATTTTTGTGTAGTTAAAAGACTACAAAAGTTCGTCGGAGATGTTGGAATTAAATAGTGAAAAGAGAGAGGGTAAGGAAACTGTTTGTTCTAATAAACAAGTTTTATAATATCTTTTGTGTATTTAATTATTAATCTTAAGGGAATAGAAAAGTTCGAGTGAGGTAATAGAATTAAATAGCGAAGAAAGACGATGTTATAAAATGAGAGTCCTGACATATAATTATCTAATCAAAGAATAACGAGGCATGAGATGTTTAAAAAATATAGTTTTAAAAATAAAAATAATATTATTTTATGGGTCATATAAAGACTCTAGATGAGTGCATGTAGCAACCATTCATATAGGAGCATCATGGTTTAGGAAAAAAGAGAAGAAAAAAAGGCACCCAATAATAATGAGAAACTAAGTGGAGCTTCTAGATGGAACGGCTTAAGTATATATGAATTAACATTAACATTAATTTTTAAGTTTGTGAATAATCATAAAACAAATATCAACATTGAGTTAGAAGAAAATTAGATTAATTGGACAACACATAAATAGTACTATTGATTCTAATGTTTCTACTCTAATTTATACTTGGCTATTTTTCATTTGTTAGAAGATTTAAATGCTACAAACATTGTTTCTACACTCTTTCCTGAATTGATGTTCAATATCAATGTTATCTTTTTGATGATGAGGGAGTGAATAAGGAACATGTTTATTATTCTCTGACTAGGTGTATGGTTGTGAAAGATTTATTTTAAGATAAAGTTAGAAATATTTAATTCCTATTTATCTATGGTTGTAATTCCCTATTTGAGGAGTTTGTTCCTACATAATAGGAAGTAGCTAGAACTATATTTTTTCTAGTTTAGTGTGTGGTTGAGAGAATCTATCAACCACATTACTGTACGTCCAAGATAGAATTCTTATCTTGAGACTATTGCTTGTATAACTATGTGTGTAACATCTTTGATTGATATATAGAATTTATATAGAGTTTGCAGTGTGATATTTTATCTTGGTATCAGAGCTATAAGTGCTTGGGCCTCGGCCCCTCGTGCGCTGAGGGAAATAGCAAATAGAGAGTTTTGTTTGTAGTTTATTTTTTGGTTGTTCAATCCGAGTGTATGCTACCTGATCGCGCTGTTGCTTCTGTTTCGTGGTGAAGACTGGTGAAAGAACGTTGCTACTCCTTCAATCCGCTCCAGCGATGCGAAGATCGGAGGACGCTGCCATCTGTTCTGGTTCAGTGTGGACCTTGCATTCAACGTGGAACCAAGATAAGGAGTCATGAACCTGCGTGGATCGATGGCGGATTCGTTGTGATCTGCTGACTGCGTAGTTAAAGGGCCGAGTGAAGCATGGGGCTGGCTCGGTGAGGCAGTTTCTAGATCCATGCTTGTGTGAGCCACGATGCAGAGATTCCTGTGACAATGAGGTCGACGCGTTTGTCATGCAATCACAATTCAACTAGTGGTTTTATCCATTGGCTGGCTGAAAGAAACCTATCAGGTGATGATCGTGTAATGTTGTTAAAGGAGGGGCACATCAAGGAAGGTAGTACTGTGACTGTCATGGGTGTTGTTGTTTTGATGATTGTTCCTCCTCTTGAACGGGTATCCATTGGTTGTCAATTGAGAAAATTCCTCTTGCCAGGAAATGTTGAAGGATTGATTATTGCATGTAATGAGACACTGATCAAGGCCGAGGTAGCTGCTACGAGGTAGAGCTATGGAGGCAGTGTTGGTTCTCTCACACCGGATGCGAGTTGTTTATGGTGTATTCAGATCATGAAGACCGTGGTGGTATGGCTGCATCGATACAGTGGAGTAGTCTGTGAAGATCGTGGTTGGTCCTGTCTATCTCAAATTTGAAGGAAAACCCCTTAAGATTCTTCATTTCCTTGATCAAAATATCAATTACATTTGATGAGAGGGGCAGTGCGCGCTGGAGACGCTGAGGAGATTCTGCTACAACACTTTCAGTACGAAGATCAAATGCCCAGATGGTGAAACCAGCGGATTAAAATCCAATTTATATCTCAGAGATCAGATTCATTAACTGGGTTTCGATTGCTCTCAAGAGCTCGTGAATCGTAACAAAGTTGTTGTTAGAGAATCTCAGTTGGGATAGGATCTGCCTACGTGGGGTTCGTCCTGTTTGCGTGTGGATCAGAGACTCGTGGTTGCAGAAATTGCGAGTGGATTTAGCCTCTGGGAAAAATATCAATTTACTTGCTTGGTCCAGTCTTAAGCTTGTGCTTAAAGCCTCTGCCTCCATGATTCAGCTCGTGCAAGAGTTACAACTTACAAAGTTTGCTGGGCTGGCAACAGATGCTCCGACGCAGATATTCTTGTAGCATTCGATGCAGGGATTCAAGATGGCATTAATGTGTTCTCTATTTCTATTGGATTTGAACCTCCACTGACCGATTAATTTTAAGATGCAATTTCCATTGGATCCTTCCACGATCGCAATCTATGAATATGTTAGAGCATTGGTAGCGTGGCACAGTGGCAACATGGCCATAGACGTTTCTCTCGCGTGTGGTGGGCTCCCTCGGATTTGGCTAAGAGAGATCAGTTCATTAATAATTTGAGTGCTCGGTAGTTGTATGGCGAGAGGGTGGACGAGGCCACTAAGAAGGGCTGAGTCCTCGAATGTTGTTTTTGTTTTGGTTTCAATTCATTTTTAATTTATTGTTGGAACCAATTGGTGGTGGCTTCACCTACATGGTTGAGTTGAACAATGCAGCTTTCAACGAAGAGGTCGATAGATTGTTGGGTCTTCTGCAGGTGTCAGAAGAGCATGTCAGGAGGCATGTGGAGGCATGCTTGGAAGCAGTCACTAGCCTTGATACTGTGAACATAGGGAGTGGCATTATTTTGAGATGCCAAGGGATTGGATACTGAAACACGACGGAGGATTGGACCGTGGAGTCCTGGATTACTGTTTTTGAGAAGGGAAAATTGCTTCTCTTCGTGTGGCTGTGAGTGCCTGTGTCTGGATCATCAGTGCTGGAATGCACTGCATTGAGTCAAGTTGAAAAGTTGTCAATCTGGTTTCTTTATCAGTGGACCCCTCACAGGTATCGTTGGAGAAAAATGGTTACTGGCATGCTTGGGAAATAATCATTTTTGGGTAGAGAGGGAAATTAATGTGAAGAGTTTTTTATTTAGTTTCTTGGAATCATGTTTAAAGATTATTGAGCCTTATTGAGCCTAGCTAACTCAATGTAGGTAAATGTATTTTGTTAGAATTAGCTACTCTAAGAAATGACAAGTTAAGCATGGAGTTCCAAGAATTTATTTGACAAATACGATGATGCCCAAGATGTGAACAATGAAAAGATGAGGTAAAGGAGCAGCAACAACGTTTATGGTGGACAACAAAGTAGATGTTTTTTTAGTGTGGCTTTGTGGAATAGACTCCCTAGCATGTTATAAGCAAGTCTAGATGGTTGTTGTAATGGTCATTATATGTACCCAAAAACTCCAAAATGTTGAAGTATGGAATGTAAGCCTTGTAAAGGCATTTGAAAGTTCATCGTGATCTTAAAACCACTTTGTAATGGTTTATGGTCAGCCTGAAACCATCTTTTGTCACTGTAAAGTGATGGTTTGTGGTGAGCCAAAAACCACATATATCGCCTTTGTGGCTGGTTGGTGGTGAGCCAGAAACCACCTATAGAGCCTTTGTGGTTGGATCGCCTTTGTGGCTAAAAGTGCCTTTGTGGTCGCGTGTACACGAGAGCTTTGTGCTCATAGGAGCTTTGTGCTCGATCGAGTAGGTGGACTGCAGTAACGCCTAGCTCACGGTCTCAGATATTGGTGTGTCTGAGCACAAGAGGGTCGACGCACTTTTCTATCTGACAATTGCGTCGAAAGGCGCAATCAACGCAACTATTAGCGATTTTTATTTGGACATGAATATTTGGCTTAGAAAGGTGCTGATCTCTCTTTGTTTTGGAGGTTCTGCACATGTGATTCGCCCGATGGTGGTGGATTTGTAGATACAGGTACATATATGCAGTAATAATAGTTGATAGAATCATGTATGCGAAAGACATCCTACAGGACTAGTGATTGTAGCAGTTGGTACCCATGCATTCCAGTGGATGGTTGCTCTTTTATATGGACGTCGACATATCCTTTGTTATGTTTGACCACAACCAGACTTTGTGAATTTCTATCACGACAAGTAGTCATTAAGGGGGGGAGTTGTAAATATTTAATTCCTACTTGTCTATGGTTGTAATTCCCTATTTGAGGAGTTTGTTCCTACATAATAGGAAGTAGCTAGAACTATATTTTTTCTAGTTTAGTGTGTGGTTGAGAGAATCTCTCAACTACATTCTGTACTTCCAAGATAGAATTCCTATCTTGAGACTATTGCTTGTATAAATATGTGTGTAACATCTTTGATTGATATATAGAATTTATATAGAGTTTGCAGTGTGATATTTTATCTGATAATAATTTATTATTACATAATTATATTGAGAATTTTGAAGTTTAAAATGGCTATGTTAAGAGATAATAAAATATTCAATAATAATAAAATATAATTTTAAAGTTGAGACTAAGTTAGATATAAAGTTGGTGTATGAGATTTTTTGTTTAGTTTAAAAGTTTAGTTTGTATTAAAATCTATATAATTATGCTTAAGTTAAATTGAAAAGTTGTTTTAAAGTAAAACTAATAAAAATGTAATTTGAGTGACTAAAATTAAAAGATGTGATAAATGTGATAAATTAACTTTCTTAATTAATTGCTCTAAATGATTTTTAACAAAATCAATGGTAAAAATTACCTTAAGTTTTATTGCAAAATGACCTAATTGTCAACTATTTTTCCTATGATAAGTAATGAACTTGTTCAAAACATTCAAAATTAAGTTTGTGACAATATTTTTAAAATCCAAACATGTGATGGAAAATGTTTCTAGTTGTCAAAATAAAAATGAATCAAGCCCAAAAAAAGTTCAATCTCTAATGATAATAAAATAATTTATGTTTGGGACCTTCAACATTTTATACCATTATGTTTAATACCAAGCCTCATTGTTATTTTGCTCTCGTAGATTACACTTTGATATACCACATTATTTAAGTAATGTATCACATTACTATTCCTCACCGTTTACCATTATTGTGTGCATTAATGGTTAGATACATCAAACCATTATGTTTAATACCAAGCCTCATTGTTATTCTGCTCTCATAGATTACACTTTGATAGACCACATTATTTAAGTAAATGTATCACATTACAATTCCTCACTGTTTACCATTATTGTCTGCATTAATGGTTAGATACAACAAAGTCAGAAGGAATATACGAGTGAGTGTGTTGTGCATTGCATCAATTCTTAGGTTGGGAGATTGAATTATACTCAATGCCAATATTTCAATTCATTTCATCATACCCATTGAATCCCTAGCATCTAAAAGGTATAATGGGGTGGCACATACCTATAATTATTTGTGTAATGTAAAATATGGAATCATGTGATATTTGCACATGCTTTTTTTTTTATTGCTCTACACGTATCTTGTTGAACAAAATTCTCAATCAACACCAAAAGTTTTGAACTTTTGGTTTTCATGTATTCTTTATACCCTTTTCATATCGTTTAAGTTTATTTAGAACTTAAATTTATTTTTTCATTCTCGTAGAGATATTGTTTTGGGGAGATAATTTCATTTGTGGTTCTAAGGCTTTTAAATAAGCAATCGGAATTTCGTGAATGTTTTCCTATGCTCTTATGATGTTAAATGCATGAAATCATTTTATAGCTCTTTATACCTTTATACCCTTTTCATACCGTTTAAGTTTATTTAGAACTTAAATTTATTTTTTCATTCTCGTAGAGATATTGTTTTGGGGAGATAATCTCATTGGTGGTTCTAAGGCTTTTAAATAAGAAATAGGAATTTCGTGAATGTTTTCCTATGCTCTTATGAAGTTAAATGCATGAAATCATTTTATAGCTCTCTAAATATTTGGACCATATTCTCTACGTTTTGTCTATTGAAATTGCTTTAAATGTGTCCCATCATGATATGTGAATGGATGAATGAAATAGAATGAATTTTGAAGAATACATTTATTTATGTCAAAGTTATTTATTTTTTTATTTTAAATCACCTGGTCTACTCTTAAGTGTATGTATCGAATGTTTACATTTTGATCCTTGAGATATTTTAACATGTGTGTGTGTGTGTGTGTGTGTTTGTGTAAAGAGTACCACCTATACAAAACCATTGAGGGAACCTGAAAACCAGCCTTAGGAAATTGGTCTTTTCCCTAATAGGAAGAGACATCAACAATAGGCAACAACAAGGGAAGAGGCAAGCAAATACGATTTGATTAGAGCCAACATTCAAGCAATAAAAGTAAGTCATCTGTTATTGTGGCTTTTGTTGTTAAACATTTACTTTTTTTGAAGATTGAGGAATCTCCAACCTTAACTCTTGGAAAATATCTAATATAATTCGAAAATTGATCACATAAATCATACATATGCACAAAAAAATGAAACACATGAATTTCTTGAAATCAAATAAGTTGATTCTTAAGAAATTTTTGCAAATTTTCTTATAAAACATTCAAGCACATCACATAGGTAGGGGTCTCGAAAAAAACCATATGGAACACTATTTAAGCATTGATTGCACTTGTTTTTTCTCTTGTAATCCAACACTTTTCCAATAAACATATTTATCTTATGTTTTCCTATAGCTCATTCAAAAATAATAATATCACTAAAGTGCTAATGAGGATTCTTACATTACAATCCCTCTAAAACAATTTGGATAAATGTTTATTGGAAGGAATTGAGGATACTTACATTTCTATGGATTTCATTCTTGGCATTTCAAATTCCGAAGGTAAAGCTACTTCTAAAAGTCAATTATGAAAACAAGAGGGGTGTAGCATAAAGTTTAATATTTGGTTTTAGGCATTAGTATATCTTAGGTACATTTTCATATAATAAAGGAAAAACCAAATCTATCTTCTGAAACCCAAAATTTCCATGAGTAACAACCAAACCCAATCTATAGCCATCGACAAGCCGCCATATAAAAAAAACACACACACACACACAATGTGACAACATCTCCAACCCTATGAGTGACAAAGTATTTTTTAAGGATTTAAATATTATACCTATGTATAGTATTATAGGCGACTATTCTAGTTTGAAAAAGAATGTGGATGAATATTCAATAATAATAATAATAATAAATTACTAATAAAATTGGTAATTTTTTGGCGAATATTATCCATTAAACCACATATATATATATATATATATATATATATATATATATATATATATATATATATATATATATATATATATATATATATATATATATATATATATATTCAAAAAATAGACAATTAGCGAAATAGTTATTGTGATTTATTTTTTGACCCTTCTCTCCAACACCAATGTTACAAATAGTATTAATAAGCCACAATTGTGGCTATTATATCCAAGTCATAGGCTTCCAATATCCTATCAATCTTTCCTGCTTCCTTATTGTTCCTCTCACTATCGATACAACTTTGCATACTCCATGAATATGCCAATGTTGTTACTATTTGTTGAAGCAATTAGAGAGAATAATGCAACCATGTTATGGAAAGAAAAAGGAAAAAGTTCAAAGTACAATCACTTCTCCACATCGCTCCACTTAAAAATAACTATTTTTATCTAATCCAATAATAAATATTTTCTCTTTATTAGAAATTTATTTGTTTTTCACAACAGAACTTAATATGTGCTTTAAGAAACATATTTTATAGATTTAATTAGGGTGTTATAAAGTTGCAGTTGGTGGTTTTGTAATTATTATTAATATGAACACATTGGAGTTATGTAGTTATATGCTTCGTGTTTTCTACGCATTTATTCAAAACTTGGTATTTTTCTTCACCTCATTTTGTAAGGTAAGGTCTTAATTACTTTCCCTAAGGGATCGTCTCACCTTTGATTTGTATTTTATATCTTTGATGTATGGTTGTGAATTTTATACCTTTAATGTATGGTTGTGAGTTGAAGATTCAAATTATTTCTAATGGTGTCATCTCTCCTTTTTAATAGTTTTTGGAACTATTAAAAAACGATTGTTAGCATTTCTTTATGGAGAAAAAGAGTTTTTTTTATGGAGGAAAAAGAGATTTTAATATTACGTTGAGAGAATTGATGTAGAAGTATAATTATCATACTTATGCATGGCCTCAGGGTTATGTTTGTTTTGAGTATAGAGAATTATTTGTTTTCCTTTTAGAATAGTTTGCTGGATTATTCATCCTTTTGGACCATAGAGGAAATTGATATACTTCTCATGTAGTCTACTTACTTGTCAAGCCTGACTTTGATTGTTGCATTGCAATCACACATTAACATACTTAAAACTACCCCTAAAGACTAGGCAACAATTTTTTTTAGTGGTTTTCAATATTTAATGTATTTCCTATGTTGATGATACTAAAGTTTTCAAGACACTTTTTCATTATATTAAGTATTTTCTTCTTTAAGACTACATTATAACACAGTTTTTTATTTTATTTTATTTTTATTTTTCTGATTATTCTAATTTTGGTACAGGTTATTATTGCTACAGGTTATTATTGGAATGCCTTAGCTTCAGAACCTTTTAAAGCACACCATTCTTCTAGCATCCTACTGCCAAGGTTATGGGTCTTTAGATAAAGCATACTTATTGTGATTACCATGCTAATTTATGTCTTCTATTCTTATTTATCTCAAAACAATTGTAATTCAAAAAATGATAAATGATTGGAAAACTCTAAATAAGATTGTGATTTGAAATGATAATGCATTTACCCTTTTGATATGTAATCATGACCATTGAGCATTGTGAATATTAAAATCCATCGTTGTAGCTAGGATGAGTATAGTAATAATAGATATTCTATTATAGGATCAAACCAATATAATGTATTACATTATACAAGATCCTCTAATCATCCAAATAAGCAAGGACCGACAACTTCACAACTATCCCACCGATTTATTATAAAAAATATATAATCTTAAAAGTAAACATGAACATAAATGATTAATATCATTAAAACTTCCATATTGAGGTACATGAAGAAAAAAAACATAATTTCTAACATGTTGGTACCTCAAAAGTCTATGCAAAGTAGGTTAGAAAGGGTAAAAGGAGTTAAAAAAAAAAATTAATTATATTATTGTGTAAGATTATATTATTAATAATTTTTTTTATAATTAAAAAAAATAAGACTTATAATTTTTCAATTAATAATTTCTTATTATATGATTTTATTTCTAAATATTTTCATTTATAATATTTTATATTAAAAAAAAAGTTATCTTAAATTTTATTATATTTAAAATTTATATTTCTAAGATTATTAATTATCTTTTTTCAATTTGATTTATTATAATTGTATAGGGTTATTTATTATTTTTATATTATATGAAAAATATTGTTAATAATATTATATTAAATTGAGAATAATTTTTTTATTATTAGATTTTAAAAATCTTTAAAATAAATACATACTTTCTCTAATTTATATATTTTAACATATTTAGTAATTTATTTAAAATATAAAAATATTTTAAATTTAATAAATAAAAATTCTAATAAAATTTAAAAAAAAAACTACTAATATATTTTTAATCTTTCAACAACAAAATTATTTATAAAATTTTTAGCAACAAAATTATCTATCAAATGAGTGAAGACATAATCATAACATTTTCATAACTTTAATCCAATTGATATGAGAGTTCTTCCTAATTCTGGTTCTCAATTGAGGTTATATATATATATATATATATATATATATAGATATATATATATATATGTGTATATATATAAAGCAAGAAGAGAAGGCCTAACAAATACATATATCGTAGGGATCATATATATGACACATAAACTTCCAATAGTACCAATACAACACCCACATAGCAGATAAAGTGCAGGGCATTCACTCAACAATTTACATATCACATGCAATCATAACATATTAAAAAATACCCTTAATTTGAGTACATATTGGAAAATACCTCTAAAAATCACAATATTTAAGCCCCTACCAATATAAACCCAATACACCTTCCCAATTTAAAAAGCTTTTCACTCTATATTGTAGGTATCCATTTTCTCATTAACATTTTTTATACCCCTTTATATTTTTTCATTAACTTTGAGCTCCATTTTTTATACCTCTTTACCCCCTATATATCCCCAATATATTATGTCATTTTTTCCTCATTATATATCCCCCAATATGAACCCATGTGCTATGATAGTGCTCCCGTGGTGAGATAAAGCTAATAAGAAGATTAAATCATCAATATCATAAAAGTTCTTTAACAATACATCTCATTGATTTGAACCTACAAAAACATATATCAACAATATTTTATAAACGTAGTTTTTTAATTCATTTATAATTTCATTAAATAACATGTTATTAGTTATCCATCCATCCTAATGCACATAGCAATAAATTTGCATATTGCCTAATATACATAGCTATAAATTTGCATTTTATTAAATCAATAACATTTTCTAAATGTTTGTAAATAGCTATAAATTTGCATTTTATTAAATCAATAACATTTTCTAAATATTTGTACATAGTTATAAATTTGCATTTTATTAAATCAATAATATTTTCTAAATGCTTTATACATATTTATAAATTTGCATATTATTAAATCAATAAAATTTTCTAAATGCTTTGTACATAGCTACTCAATATATTTTCCATATAATTTGGAGAATGAATACAACTTTAAATTTTCAAATAGAAAAAGAATTAAGTTTTAAAATATTAAAAAAAGTTATATAATAAAAAAATATTTATTAAAAACTAATGCTTTCAAATCTATTTTTTTATAATACAATTTGATTATATATATGAAAATAAATAGCTAGAGAGTTTTTATGACTACAATGAATATTTAGAAAAGAAAAAAGAAGAAAGAGAAACACAGCATAAACAAAAATGATTTACAATGCTTATAGAGCATAAACAAAAATGATTTACAATGCTTATAGAGCATAAAATCATATTATCTACAATAGTTATAAATCATTAGAAGATAAAATGATTGTACTCGAGACTAAAATCCAAGAAATGAAAGATCAGATGTAAGAAATAGAACACAAAAACAATCAATGGAGGAAAAAAATTGTTTTGTGAGAGACGAGATTACAAAATAAAAATAAAAATTAGATCATAATTCATCCCTAAGTAGCACCACGAAAAAACTAGATATCAAACCCTAGTAAAAAATGAACAAATTAATTAAACTGGATTGTGAGCGCCACAAAAGAGCCTTGAACCTTATAATCACTCGTATAAAATAAAAAAATGATGAGTACACATTAGAAATACTAAAAGAACAACTAAAAACTAACTCAAAAATTCAACGAGATTATCTAACATAAGCAAAAAGGGTGGGAAAGATTCTTGAGCATAAACATAGACTATTATGTGTTAATGTAAGCTGCAATGACCACAAATTAAATATACTTAGTAAATCTTCAAGTCTAAAAGTGTAAGGAATCTTTATAAATAAAGATCTTATTCCAGAAGATTAAGTTGAATTAGGGAAATATGTCCAAAAGGTAAATGAGGCAAGAAAGGAAGGTAAACAATAAATCATTAGAAATAGGAAATCTATTATTAGAGTTAAAATCCAAAATAAAAGTGATAAATAGGAATTTGGAACACTCTAAATCCTCTTTCTGGAACTGTCATGGTTTTCCATGGCGTAAAGGTCCTATGTTAAGTTAGATACCCTATATAGATGGATTCATTCTTTGGTCTACCTGGAACAGGAAATCCTCTCATAGAGACTTTGGAAGTATAGCTTATTATATAAAAAATACTATTTCTCCCCACATTCGGCTTCATAAAATTTACCCCCTCAATCAATACATTTGGATTGAAATTTCTGACTCTAACACCAATAGGAATTTTCTTGCAATTTGCTTTTTTTTCCTATCAACTCTACCTTCTATAGGAAAACAACCCAGATAAGAACTGCCCTTTCATTACCTTAGAGCATGATATCCACATTATAAGGAATGAAGGAAACATCCTTTTACTTGGGAACTTCAATGTTAGAACCGCTACTAACCAAGCTACTCTATTAAGTAATAAATTTAAACCTAACCCCCTACGGGTTAATGAGGATTTTGATTTAGCTAGTAAATTCAAAATAAATTCTAAAGACATAACTAAGAACCTATTATGTACTGAGCTAATCAATATTTGCAGTTCCCAAGACCTGATTGTTTATAACATGATTAATAAGTGGCCTACCTCTGGCCAACAGATTTGTATTCATGGGACTGGCAATAGTGTTGTGGACTCTATAATATCTGATACCTAGGTTCTCAATCGTATTGCAAATTTTTCTCTCCTAGATGACCATGAGCTTGATTCTAACCATTGACCTTTATCCTTAACCCTAAGCCTTGATATGCACAATTGTCACATGTAAAAGAATGGTGAAAGCCAAAGACACTTTCGCTTTGAAAAAATTTAAATTGATATCTTCTTAAAAGATTTAACTAGGGATTTAGGTCTCTTAATGTATAATGATAACATTGATCACATCTACCACAAATTTACTACCACCCTCTTCACTACCATTAAATGTTTTTCTATCGAGGTATCATATAAGAAGAATAATAGAACTTCCAACCCTTGGTATGTTAAGGATTGAAAGTTTGCTAGGAAAAGGATTAGTGATGCTCCTAATTAAATTGTAAATATTGAAAAACTAAGTGTGTATAAATCTCTTATCAAAAGGAAGAAAAGGCATTATAGAAATAAGAGGCAAGAGCATCTTCTTCACCTCTCAAAAGTTGAGCCTAAAAGTTTTGGAGGAACAATCTTGTCTGTAAAACAAAAGTAGATAACTCGATCCCCTTAAAGGAATGGGATATCTATCTTAAGAATCTTTATGGCTCCCCGTACACCATGGGAAACATCGTAAACACTCTTATAGAGGAAGATATATTTTCTTTGGAAGACGTGGAGTTCAAGATTAAGAATATTTCTAATGGAAATTAGGGATATTGAAGGTTACCAAGCTGAAATTCTCAAAATAGTAAGGTCTATCATCATCCCTCATATTCACAAACTCCTCAATTTGGTAGTGAAGCACGACTTCCCTATACCCTGGACGTAAAGCCTTATTGTGCCTATTTTTAAAAGTGGGGATACAAAAGTTCCCTTTAACTATATAACTATCATGATTAGCCACATTTTAGCTAAATTGTGTGGGCTCAAAGTTTGGAAAATAAGATTAGTCTCTGGCTTGAAATCCATGGTAAAAGAGTTATAGCTAAAACTTGTTTCAGGAGGCATCACTGAAATATTGACCACCTTGTTACCCTTAGGGCCATTTCTGAGGAGTGTTACAATAGTAAAACAGACCCCTTATGTTGTTTTGTTGACTTAAAAAAGAAATCGACATTGTTCCTCAAGAGAAGTGATGAAAAAGGCTCGATGAAATAATGGTTCCTCTCGAGTTGATGATTGTTGTAACTAGGTTATACGAGAATGTTATTGCTAGGCTTAAAGTAACTGAGGGTTGGTCTGAGGAGATTAAATGAAATATCAGAGTTAAGAAAGCATAAGCTATAAGAGTGTTTAGAAGCTGCATGATGTGATGGACCCAAGCTCACTGGTATAGTCATTATTTTTCTCCTTTATGCTGACGATATCATTCTTCTTACTAGAAGCCCTGATGATCTCGACAAGCAGCTTAGAATCCTCCATGATTACTGCTATGAGATGGGTATGAATGTTAATACAAATAAGACTAAAGTAATGATAATTAAATCCAAAAGGATCAACTATGATAATTTCATTTATGATAACAATTACCTGGAGAAGGTTTCTTCATACAAATATTTAGGTAGTGACATTCACCATAAGCTCAATTGGAATCATAACATTGAGAATTTAAGCTTAGAGGTTGGAAATCTTACTATGAGCTTGAAAACAATTATAAGTTGACAGATCTTTGATTTTGGAGTTAAAAAATTTCCTCTTCAAGACTCTCATCATCCCTATTATTTTATATGGTTTTGAGGTTTGGGGTTGTAGTAAATCTAGAGAATCGTGGAGAAAAATTGAGATGATCCAAAAGAAATTTATAACTCACAACCTCAAGATTAAAGGAAATACTCCTTACCCTATTCTCTTGATTGAAGCTAGACTTTCTCCGAAAATTGCTTCTAACTCTACTCAAAACCCCCACCTCCAGCTCAAGCGAGGTTGACATAAGGATGCCTAGTCCTCACATGACCATTGGGGGATAAAGGATGAGACCATCTTGGAGAATAAGGATATATTAAAAACATTATTACTTCCAAATTTAATGATAAGTTGTGGGATGATTAGGAGTTAGAGGGAAAAAAGAAGCTAAGGTATTATAAGGAGGTGATCAACCCCACTCTTGCTAACTAGAATTTTTTTTTTTCTTTGACCAATGCTAAGAAGAAAATGAACATTGCAAATATAAGAACTAATTCTCATGAGCTTCAGAGTAATACCGAGCATTGATCTATTCCCAAAACACATTGGAACGGAAGAATATGCCCCCTTTGTGATACTAGGAGAATTGAAGATGAAAAACACTTTCTCTTGGATTGCCTGGCCCTTACTCACATTCATTCTCCTTTTCAAAACATTTT